>JBCFYV010004312.1:0-22033 GCA_039000515.1 Timema cristinae | reverse complement strand
AAACTAAGCCATCCGTGACACAATAAGAGATAATTTGTGGAGTTAAACCATTATTGAACTGAGATCTTGTTTTGAGTTAACATTCTTCCACCAAGATGTCAACTCTAGGCTACTATCAAGCTACTTGCTACCCTTAATGAATCCAGAAGCATACTTAGAATTCTTTGAATGGTAGGAGCGAGGCCAACTGTTCGCAGAACTGGGGGGATTGGAAGCCTATGATTTGAAATTAATTTCCGTCCTTATAGAGAGGGTGGTGGCTCCTAGGCAACGATGAGCGGCTAAATTTCTGTAGAGATTGTTTGTGTGGAAGAGGGCACCCCCTCCCTTTTCGCCACATACACTAAGCAATTGTTAGCTAGTACATTCCGGGAAATCTTGTCAAGCCACCTCCTTGAGGTCACCGCTGGGAAACTTAGGCTGAAAGTATTTTTACGGGGATGTCTAAGGCTTGGTGACTGACCTCCTTTAAGGGTTCAAAAAAGGTGACATACGTAAAAGCTATTTTTTAGTTTGATTCCTATAATCAAGTTTTGACTTTCGGTAGGGAAATAAAGGTTAAATTCCGCTTTGAGTAATAGTGATTTGAGGTTGTTTCTTAACTCCATGACGTATGCACCCAGCACACACGGAAGGAGGATCCAATTGCCCGCTGCGTTTTTACGTGTGTGGCTTCGCTCGGAGGATAGGATACAGCCATGATGGGTTAGAGGAGGCTAAAATAAGGTGTTTGTTTCCTAGATACTGGCTCCCTGAGCCAATACGACAAGTGAGATTTCATTTAGAGGAATATATGATTTAAATAAGGTCCCAGAATAGAGACGTAGAGGTATTACTTATCTTTCACAGAACTAGGGGTTAACATCGAGGTCTGGTGCTGTCTGCTCTTTAGGACTCTGGAACTGAGTCTCGGCTCTTCGTGGTGGTATTCATCAGCAAGCATATTCTCCATATTGGAGAGTGTATGAAATAGATGTTTGCCTGAATGGACTGACTTGACAAAAACCTCTACAGGTGCTTCAATGTTGGTGGCTCCCTAGCAACGCAATTCTATCGGCCGGTCAGCTTGCCCAACCAGCTGGTCGGGGAGGGGGGGGGGGGTGACTAAATCATTGTAGAGTCAACTTTAAAGGCGAGGGTCCCCACCCACCCCACACTAAGTGGTTGATAGTGCATGCCCGGGTACATCTGGGGACAGCTGTTGAGGTCCCCGATGGACAACTTAGGGTAAAGCTCGGAAATCCCCTACGTTGATTTCCTGACATAGTCTATAACACTGGCTGTTAAATATAGAAGGGCCAACTCCTGCTGCTCCTGGAGCCAGAATATGTTGGAGATCTTTTCTCGACCAATTCAATGCAGTCTAAATACCAACAAACATGAGGTTGGTGACTTGAATAGACATGGGTACAGACAGGGTTGGTTAAAGGAGACCTGAGATAGGGCGTTTGTTTTCCACTGGGAACGCTGGGCGTTCCACGATTTAATTATGGTCTTGGATGACGCCGGAAGTGCCACCGTTAAGTACGGTCTTATGTGGTTTCCGCAGTCTCAAAAGTCTCTGACCCAGCCATAGCAACTAGATATTCCCTCATTTCAAATTATGTTCTTAATTTTCTATATATTCTTACATGTTAGGGGCATAGACCTTCAGTATACACTATATATTCTTATACCTAGACCACATTAATTCTGTTTACGGTTAAGCCTATAGCCCTTAACTATCTCGAGCAAGGCAATAGACTCCAGCTCTGAAGACCACATCCGAGCTAATTTAAAACTCCTTATTAATGTATGTATATAGGTAAATGTTATAAGAAGTCATGTGAGGTAAGCCTACAGTAATGATCTGTACCTATATGCTATAATCTGAGGTTTTTGAATGGAGGGAACAAGGTATAATTTTCACAGAACTACAAGTATGATAATGTTAAGGTTTAGTAAAATTTTCATAATAATATGATACTTATGATTAGTTGTTTTGAAATTAGTTAGAAATCATTTATATTTAACAATAGGTCTCAAAACTAAAATATTTTTAAAAACCGACTAAGCGATACGTTTATACAATAAATAAATATTTATTTGTATGTTATTGTAAATCTATTTAAACACAACACCTGTAAAAATATAAATTGATGAATTATAAATTAGTTTGTTTATTATCATATCAAGGCGTCCTAGCAGATGTTTGTATAGTCATCGTATAGTTATGATATTCTTGTTTTATTATTTTTAGGCTATGCTGACATGGGTGAGGTCTGGCGGGAGGAGCTTGAAACGCCAGAACTAGAAAAAGTGATTGAGAAGTTGTATCAAATGGTGGAGCCTCTTTACATGTACCTACATGCCTTTGTCAGACACAAGCTTGTTCAATATTACGGAGAAGAGATTGTAAAGCCTACTGGAACTATTCCTGCACATTTTCTAGGTGATTATTTTAGGTTAATTTATCAAAATATACACTTTCATCCTAGCCTCTATTACTCTATTCTGACTTATCCTTTAATATAAGCTTGTGACCCACCAAGAGCATAATAAACTTCTGTTTGCCATATTTAAGACAAATATGATCACAAAGAACAGCCATAAGTCTAGGGGCCAGGAGGAGGAGATTACAATTGCACGGCAGTTCTCTTTACAACAACATATTTCCTTGGGCACGCAATTCCAGTATGGCGAGATTCTTACCAATATGGCCGCCAAGATGGCCACTGGGCTCAGATGTACTTGTATTGGTAAATGGCTTATATCTCGGGAACTACTGCTTTAAGCACAAAATTAAAGAGGGTTGAAATTGTTCAGATAGATTTTTAAGTCGCAATAATACACTTTTATTATAGATAAACTCTTAAATATATATGTTACAAATACATTTGTGTTTCAATTAGTTTTTTGGGGGGAGGGAAGATATTTATGAATTTTTAAAATTAAAACCATCACGAGGGGATTACAGTTTACTCCAGTAGCCAAAAAAAGGATAAAAGATATTACATATAAACTTTTTGTAGCATGTTAAAAAGATGTTATAGGGAAGAACACATATGGGACTAATAATGGCAGAAGGAAATTAATTTAAGCTTGGAAATGTTTTGAGGATAATGATCTAACTAGAAAGAACAAGAAGAAGTTCTTAATCATCTTGAATATTATAAAAAAAATACCGCCTAAAGATGAAAAGGAAAAACTCATATGAGCAAATTTCAACTAATGAGAGGGATGGCATTGAATATTTAAAGAAAAAAACTGTACTAGACATAAACGTGAATGTATATTATGTACTATTCGTGTCAATAGAAAATACAAAGGTGATATGAAACTATTACGGATTTGTGAAAAGGAGAAATTATTGTTAGCAACACATTACTTTCAAGATGTATATTTTTCTAGGTCAAGCATTTTTGATGATGTGAATAATGTGTTTGTATCTGATGTTTTGTACTATTATTTATGTATAACTAATTACTTACTTACTGGTACTCAAAAATTACTTGATAAACTAGACTTTTTCAAAAGTGTTACGAGTTTTCTGAGCTATTTTTGTTTATCAATTCCAAATGTTAGATTGAAACCACTATTTAGAGTAGACCAATTTAAAGTCCTCTTATAAAATATTTTTGAAAGGATGTAACATTTACATATACCAAGAATGATAAAAAAATATAAGCTCATATTTTTTTCAAACCTAAGAAACTGTCAAAAATATGTACAATAAATAGTTTTAAAGAAAATAACGATCAACTAGTGAAGGAGCTTAATAAACTATGATATCCAATTTGATAATAAATTCTGTGATAAGAATGATCTGGAAATGAGCCTTTCAATCTTTGAGAGTAAGAGGCTTAAAGTTTGAAACAACTTCTTTAAATCCATGATGGTATTATCATCATAGAGACATAATGGGTATATTAAAAGGAAGTGTGATACAATTTTCTGGATAATACTTCTACAACGGCTGATGGAAAACACCATTCCGCCTTTATACTACACAAGAAATACATAAAAATTGTAAATCCAAAACTTTTATTACAACGCTTAGCCACGTTGGTCTATGAAGCAGCTATAAAACTCTTAAATAATAAATAATTCTTTTACTGCTCTATCAATGGGACTGGCAGAAAACCCACGGGTTTCTTTACCAACACGCCTGGTTCAAGATGCCACTTCGAGCGTCCATGGATAGCTTTGGCCATGTAGTGGATGCAAAATAGGCCATTAGGTGTTAACATGATACGGTTCTAGTCCTGTTCAAAAATTAAATTCAACAAAATACCATATATCATGGCCTGAATATAGAACATTTTACTTCGGGTGAAAACTGAATGATATTTTGAGTTGTCAATTGCTTGTATCATCAAAGCAATAAGAGGGGATTGATCGTGCAATGTATCAGATACTTTGACAGTATCTACAACAGCAGTAACTACTGAACTTATGTGGTCATTGGCACAATTTTTATCAACTTACAATCTCCCAGCTGCAAGTTTTTCATAAATCAATGCGGTGCCTTCGTGAACCAATTCTTCTCACACATTACAGAAAAACAGCTGCAAAGGACTTTTTCTGTATGTATCCTCATTTTTCATTTTCATGATACAATTCAGTATTATATATACACAGAAATGACAAATTTCAAGACGAAGAGAAACAGGAAATCCAAATTGTTGTGCTCTGTGGAGGGATGAAGGAACTTATCATATAGCAAAAGGAGCTTAAGTTTCTATTTCCCTTAGAATGTAACAATATATTTCTTGGTATGTGTTCCTCCCACACCACAAAATTAATTATAAACTGCTCAGGGTATTTTCTTAACGATAGTGATTTTTGTTGAAGCAATAATAAAAGCCATCACTATTCCAGGGGAGTTAAAGGTATGGGTATAATAGCAGAAACTTCACCGAACCTGACGTTTCTATAAGCGAGGTCCTCGGTGTAATAACCCATATCTTGTGTTAAAAGACTTAAAAACTAAAACGAACTTAATTACCAGAATGGGGGCTACTAACTATATACATTTTCTTGTTTACAATATATGGAAGCTATTATGGATATACTTTTTTCAAATGAGAATATAAGAGGCACTATTAATATGTGTATATGTGTGTGTGTTTTGAATACAAAGTCTTAAAATGGAGCCTATATATCCGACTGATCTTCTGTGTCTTATATTTTAGTTATATAGTATATGATTTATGTTTTATTGAAATTATTAGTGGTCATGGGGGAAGGTGCCCAGTTTATCCAACCCCGTTTGGTGCGCCACTGGTTCTAAGTAAACGCTTAGGGAGAGAAGGGCATTTTATCATAGATATAATTAATTTATAGAATATGACAGTTATTTCAATGGTTTTTATGAACTTATAATACCCCTTTTTCTCGTAAAGAGAAAAAATCAAAATTCTATTTATTAGTTTTTATTTAATTAAAGGATACTAAATTTTTAGTTCAAAACCCTTTAAAATAGGTTTAAACTATATATAACAATGTTAACAATGAATAGTTTTTGAGCCAGTGTGTTAGAGGAGTCTCACATTTTATATTATCAAGTCAATATAGTAAGAATAGTATTTATCTTATAAATTTTAATTCAAGTTTAAATGTAATTATAACTATACAAAAATGTACATTTGTTATATTTGAATATGATGTATTTTCACTGTCTAAAATATGTTTTTAAAGTAAATTGAGTAAGCTCTAGAGTAAGGGGAAAGTGAGAATACTGCAACAGGGGGGAGGGGGGATGGGGGGGATGTGGGGATAGGAAGGGTTGTAGCGCGCGATGGTGGCAGAGGGGTGAGTGTGTGGAGCATCTGGTTTTTTTCTGTGACTCATTAGCATAATAATGGATGTTGGGAGGGTTGAGAAAGATATGTTGATGTGTGTAGGTTGGGTGGATGGAGCACCTGGATGAGGGGAGGGGGGGAGGCAATATATTTTTTAGGTACGGTATTCTGTGCCATGGGTGGGTGGGGGAGAGGGATAGATATGTTGATGCGGAGCAGGATACGAGGACACGACTGGGATGCTGGGGGAGGGGGGTTGAAGCACCAGACTCGGGATGGCTGAGAGGGGTCGGGGGAGACTATAAATATTATCCTGCAAATGCGGGTTCACTTCCTCTAATTAAACCTTCCCAATTCCTACGTGGGAGGACAGCTTATGGACCTCGAACCCTGATGGCCAAGATTGGGAATTAAGGATATGACAAGTATTATTCACCTCTAAATAAATAGTACAGTTTTTTAAACCTAGTATATTCTTAATATCTTTCTCTCTCTCAAACCCTGATGGTCAGGCTACAGTTCCATAGGTCCCTGGTTCAATCCTCATAGGAAACAGCCTAACGGAACAGGATACAGATCTAGAGGTTCCCGGGTTCAATCCCCACAGGAAACAGCCTAATGGAACAGGATACAGATCTAGAGGTTCCCGGGTTCAATCCTCACAGGAAACAGCCTAATGGAACAGGATACAGATCTAGAGGTTCCAGGTTCAATCCTCATAGGAAACAGCCTAACGGAACAGGATACGGATCTAGAGGTTCCCGGGTTCAATCCTCACAGGAAACAGCCTAATGGAACAGGATACAGATCTAGAGGTTCTCGGGTTCAATCCTCATAGGAAACAGCCTAATGGAACAGGATACAGATCTAGAGGTCCCAGGTTCAATCCTCGGCACTTTCACAGGAAACAGCCTAACGGAACAGGCTACTGATCTAGAGGTTCCCGGGTTCAATCCTCACAGGAAACAACCTAACGGAACAGGCTACTGATCTAGAGGTTCCCGGGTTCAATCCTCGGCACTTTCACAGGAAACAACTTAACGGAACAGGCTACTGATCTAGATGTACCGGGTTCAATCCTCGGCACTTTCACAGGAAACAACTTAACGGAACAGGCTACAGATCTAGAGGTCCCGAGTTCAATCCCTAGATCACAGAAAACAACTTAACGGAACAGGCTACTGATCTAGAGGTTCCCAGGAAACAACCTGGATATGACAAGTATTATTCAGTACAAAATTCTCCTCTCTCTCTCTCTCTCAAAGTCTTAGTTTTTTTCGGTATGGAACACCCGGGGGAGGGGTTATCTCTCGCATCGTGACGTAGCGTTTAGACCCTATGGGTAGGGTTATAAGGCGCCCCACACGGTAAAGTGTGTCGTGGCGGGCTTGACCTAGTGACTGCGGTGCACAGCTGCTCTTGAAAGAGCCGTACATTATCATAACAGTCAAGGTATTAGAACATAAATTTCTTTCCAAGTGACATGCTTAGAATCATAATACTTAAGTAGTTTTCACATTGAGGGTCTAGATCTGTGTACTTTGTAGGAGGGGGAGAGGCGTGGCTTGGAGCCTATAAATAGGGGTGGTCAGCCCTTTTTTTGTTGAATCATTAACCGGTAGCTATATTAGCCATGGCGTCAGAATTTGTGGCCGCATTTTTGACGGAGGTGGGATGTAATGAGATACTTCCACGTAAATTGACTGACTTGGAGATAGGTCACGCGTACCGTATTTCTTCGATAAAATCGGTAAATACGCGATTCGGTCGTCGTATACTTACTGTACTCGATGCCAAGTATCAAGTTTGGCTGCCGCGAAGATTTTCGACGCTCACCGGCCCTCAGATAGAGGATATCTCGAAAGCGGATCTACAACTTGTCTACAAAGGTCTCTCTACCGCCACCAAAACAGCCATCCTGAACTTTGAAGGTAAGTGTGTGTGTGTTAGGGTAACTGAACTTAATTGTTTACATCAGGCTCGTGTGCGTGTGCGAGTGTGTGTTAATCTAAGACAATAATCGTTGAATGAGTTTTAAAAAGAATTGTTTACATCATTAACTAGCAATAATCGTTGAATTGTTTTCAAGTTAAATGAGTTTAAAAGAATTGTTTACATCATTAACTAACAATATGTGCGTGTGTGTGTTTTAGGATAACTGAACTTAATCTAAGTCAATAATTATTGAATGAGTTTAAAAAGAATTGTTTACATCATTAACTAACAATGTGTGTGAGTTTAAAAGAATTGTTTACTTCAACATGAATTATGAAAATAGACCTAAAAAATTAAACAATTAACTTGCGATGATTCTTAGGGTTAATTAACTAAATTGGAGTAATATATCAATTACTCGATTGCTCAAGATTATTTAGATGACTTGTCATCAAAATTTAGGCCTTGATGGTTACATTTACGGTGAACCGGGACAACAGCATCCTTCAATTGACACTCAATAATAAACCTGGTAAACCTAGAGGTCCAGGGTTCAATCCTCGGTCCTGGTCAATAATCAACGAATGAATAGTTTACATCATTAACTAACGATACAAGGTTCAAACCTCACTTCCTAGGATAATTGTGTTTAATCTATTCCTCGTAAGACCTAAGTCAATAATCATTGAATTGTTTTCAGGTTAAATGTGAATAGTTTAAGTACATTTTCCTCATGGTTAATAATGCTTTAAAGGAATATCGAGAATTTAACACGGGTGAATAGTTTAAAAAACACCTACTTGAGTCGTTTTTGAAATGAGTTTTCCACTCTCTTTTAACAGAAGGGATCCAGGGAGTTTAAACACACTTTTTTTTGTTACCTTCTTTTCTTCTCTTCCTTCTTTTAACGGAAGGGAACGAGGGATGGCAATCTCCAGCAACAAAAAAAAGAAATATTTAAACCTTTCTGTATTTACAGTAAACTAAAAAATATCACAAACAGCTTTCGTAGAAATCTTCCATACTAGCCGTTCTGGTTATACACTTACATAGTAATACTGTTTAGGGATTAATAAGGTTATATTTTTAGAGGAAATGTGTACAAATTTGCGTGGTTAGAGAGACTAGAAAAACCATTAGGTTAAAACCATCCTGGGCGAGAGTCGAACCTTGACCCTCCAGACTCTTCAGAACAGGCAGGGGCTGAAACAGCTAGGTAGCCTGATGGTCTAGGGGGTAAGGAGTCTGTCTTATGCACTTACACACATCATAGTCGTTCCTGTTTGTTTGTTTACAGCTGTCTCGAGCCCGCTTGACGTTATCTTGGAGGGGGCTGTACCTGAATGAAGAGGAGGCTAAAAAAGGAGAGCATAGAGCGAACATGACCAAACCTCCAGCTAAAAGAGCCCGCTTTTCTTCTTCTCCGTCACTCATTATTATATCTCGACAAATAAATGGAAATAAAGTGTATACTCTCAGTGAATTAACCTCGAATGAGCAACATTTAATTAATTATCTAAAACGTGATATCACAACACAAGTATATAAAGCATACATTGAGCATACACCAGGGTTGATTAAGACCTCGAGCGTTTTGATACTCGGACATGAGGATATAGATATACAGATCCAGACACTTTTGACTCAGTCACATGACTTAGGTACGGGATTTACCCAGTTTAGACTTTACCTGGAACCGTTAGGTCTCTCATTAAAACTTATTGAGCAGGCGTACACCCGCCGTATAAAAACCTATTCTATCACTAACGAATTGCCTTACAAGTACCCCGTCCAGTTTCTTGTCGCGTGCGGGGGTATATACGTAAAGACGGTAGAAGAAACAATTGCAAATGACTCGATAAAGGTAAATTGCAGTCTCATTTGCGAGTTTAGACATCCTACCGAAGGTAGAATTGAGAAAGGGTATTTCAACTCGAGTCTATGCGATATGTTTAGCCAAACAAACTTGGAGGAGTTATATGAGAATAATGTGGTTTTCCACCTCCTTGCTCAAATTGAAGGTTTTGTTTCTAGAGACTCGGGCTGGATGTATGACGGTACATTGGAGATGAGAATAAACCTCTCTAAAAACACGGTTTTCACGATCGGGGCTCGGGTTCAAATCCCTGAAACTATAGCCAACCGCAAAGCATTGATAAATGTGCAATGTGAAGAAGGTCATTGTTTCCCCGTATCTGTTTTATCAGCTATTTTTGAACCGACGGGAAATGCGCAACGTTTATCCTCTTACCCTAATTTTCGAGACGTGTTGAATCTGGACGGGATCCCTCTCCCTTTCCAAATGAGATATATCGAGCGTTTTGAAAAGCTTAACGATATATCTATAAATGTGTACACTGCAAAGCATGATGGGAGTGACTCTTATATTGACACAGCTGACACCTCTAAAAAACTAGTAATTGTTCCCGTACATGTCAGTGCTAAAGAGCGCGCTAGACATGTTCATTTATTTATGATAAGAGTGCACGGGACAGAAACTTATCATTTCAGCTGGATTAAAAATCTGTCACGGTTAATAAACCCTCAACTATCATCAACGTCTAACAGAGGACGTAGATACTTTTGCGATAGATGCCTGTCCGCTTTTTTGACTGAAAACAAACTCACAAAACATAAAGAGGCGTGTATAAAATTCGGTGCGGTAAGGAGTACATTCCCTCAAGGGGAAGATAAATTCCTCACGTTCACTCAGTATAAGCAACAGGAGAAAACCGGATTTATCATATATGCGGACCTGGAGAGCCTACTTATGCCTATAGAGACGAGTGATCCCGACCCAAAATTTTCTTATACTGAGAATGTTCAACGTCATGTAGCTTATTCTGTAGGAATGTACGTTAAATGTAATTTTGATGATAGTCTCTCAGAGTACCGTCATTTCACGGGAAAAGATTGTACTGACCAATTTGTTGAGGCGCTCATAGATACTGCGAAGCGTGTACTAGAGCATTATAGTACCGTTGTACCGATGAAACCGTTAACTTCTGCTCAAAGAGACGCTCATAATACAGCCTCTCATTGCCATATATGTGAGAAGCCCTACAAGAATGATGATATTCGGGTTATGGATCATTGTCACTTGACTGGACTTTACCGGGGGAGTAGTCACGCAGGGTGTAATATTAATTACAAGAACTCGACTCACCTGAGCGTAGTAATTCATAACGCGCGTTGCTACGATAATTTTTTCCTTCTCGAATCACTCGTTGAACGTAGAGAAACTGATCCGTTCACGGGAGAGAGCGTTCTCATCAATCCGGGAAACGTCAGAGTTATTGGAGAGACTATGGGAAGATTCAAAGTAATCATGAAATATATTCGGTGCGGGTTTCGAGGGATCACGATTAAAATTATAGATAGTTTCAGTTTTCTATGTACTTCCCTAGAGAAATGCGTATCTTACCTCGAACCCGGACAACTTAAAATCACGCGTAAGTGCCATCCTGAGGATGAACGCTTTAAATTAGTTACACGAAAAGGAGTGATCCCCTATGATTATATTGATTCATTCGAGCGGCTAGACGAGACTCAGCTACCGAGCAAAGATAAATTTTACAACGCGCTCACGGATAGTCATATCTCTCAGGAAGACTATGATCATGCCTGTGAGGTTTGGCGAGTATTCGAATGTAAGAATCTTTGGGACTATTCGAACCTCTACCTGTACACGGACGTAACTTTACTGGGGGACGTCTTTGAGAACTTTCGTGATCTCTGCATGAAGACGTATAGGCTCGATCCCGGATGGTCCCTTACAGCTCCCAGTCTAGCGTACCAGGCTCTATTGAGAATAACCCGGGTACGGCTCGAATTAATCGATGATGTGGACACTCATCAATTCATTGAGGGAGCTATCCGCGGAGGATATGTTTTGTGGCTAATCGTCACGCTGTAGCGAATAATCGCCATATGGACACGTTTGATCCTTCCAAGCCAGAGTCCTACATTGTCTATCTGGACGTAAATGGACTCTATTCATTTAGTATGCTGTCCTCACTTCCCTATGGAGAGTTCAGGTGGCTCGAAGATGACGAAATTGCTCGATTGAACGTGCTAAAAGTAGAGGATGATGCGGATACGGGCTATATCTTGCAGGTAGATCTTGAATACCCGCAAGATGTGCACGACGCTCATTCTGACTTGCCGTTCTGTCCTGAGAAAGGGATTCCACCTGTAGGGAAACATGAGAAACTGTTAACAACTTTAGCTGATAAGAGCGGGTACGTCATTCACTACCGTCATCTAAAGCTATGTTTAGCGAACGGGTTGAAACTGACGAGAGTTCACCGTGTTCTCAGTTTCAAGCAAGCGCCGTGGATGGCTCCGTATATCAGGTTGAACGCGGAAATGAGGAGTAAAGCGAGTAATCAATTTGAAAACATGTTTTTCAAACTGATGAACAATGCCGCATTCGGTCGCTTCATATCTAACAAGAGGGCTTACCGTACGATAAAGATAGCTACCAGGTGGGAAGGGAAATTTGGAGCGGGTAACCTCATAGCCAGTCCAAACTTTAAAAACCGCTCGATAGTGTCAGAAAACCTAGTCATCATCGAGATGGTACCGCAAGAGATTTACTTTGATATGCCTATCTATGCGGGATTCGCCATTTTGGAAATCTCGAAGGTAGTCATGTACGGTCTGCATTACCAGGTTATGATCCCTGCCTTCCCTAAAGGTACGTTAAAACTTCAATACACTGATACAGACTCACTTCTCTACTACATGACTGTTGAAGATGCATACCAGAGACTTGCCCTGTTAGCTAATGAGCATCTGGATACCTCCACCTACGGACAAGACAATGTTTACAGGATGCCAGGGGTGCTCGGTAAACTAAAAGACGAGACTCGAGGTCAGATCATCACTGAGTTCATTGGTTTACGTCCTAAACTCTATTCATTCTCAGTACAAGGAGTTGGGGAGACTCTCAAGGCTAAAGGGGTGAAGAGTAGCGCGTTAAGAACGCTTTCATTAGAGGATTATCGTAATTGTTTGACGGATGAGACGATAGTCATGAGAGAAGCTCGTTCAATAAGAGCTGTAGGATTCAAACTTTACACACCAAAATTCAATAGGGTCGCTCTATGCTCTATCGACGATAAAAGATATAGAGTACCAGGAACTGTCAATACTCTTCCTTGGTCCCATTACTCAATCAGACCGTCAACTCTATAGGGCGACAGTGCGTCTCTGTGAAAAAAATCATAAGTGATTAGAACTAAAAAAATATTCGTGTTCTATACTGTAAGTGATTGAAACTAAAAAAAAATTCATGTTCTGTAGTGTAAGTGATTAAAACTAAAAAAATATTCACGTCCTGTTCTCTATAGTGTAAGTGATTAGTGTTAATATATAATTTCAAGAACTATAACTTGTGGAAAAAAACCCAACTATTTTAGTATGTGTCTATGTGTTTTAAATCTTTATATTCATTAAATAAAAACAACATTTTCAAGAACTATAACTTGTGAAAAAAACAACAACAACTAATTTAGTATGTATCTATGTGTTTTAAATCTTTATATTCATTAAATAGAATTAATTAAGGATGGTGTTTTTTTCATTATTTCTTTCCTTCCCTTCATCCGCCTCCTCTCCCCCTCATTGATTAAATAATACAATGAAAGTTATAATCAATAATTCTTTATTTTTTTTAAAAATCTATTACAAGATTCATACGTTTAAAGCTAATTATATTAAACATTTATTTCTAATTTTCATTAAAAGTTAATTACAATAAACATTAATTTTCAATCATTAAACATTTATTTTCAATCATTAAAAGTTAAAATCATTAGAAGCCTATTACAAGATTCATACATTAAAAGTTATAATCATTAAAAGTTAATTAAACATTTATTTTTTCCAATCAATCATTAGAACCCTATTACAAGATTCATACGTTTAAAAGTTAATTACATTAAACATCGTTAATTCTTTTACGAGATTCATACATTAAACATTTATTTTTTCAATCATCATTTAGAACTCTATTACAAGATTCATACTTTAAAAGTTAATTACATTAAACTTTTTTCCTAATCATTAAAAGTTAATTACATTAATTCTTTTACAAGATTCATAATTATGGATGGTGTTTATCATTATTTCTTTCCTTCCCTTCATCCGCCTCCTCTTCCCTTCATCGATTAAATAATACAATGAAAGTTATAATCAATAATTCTTTATTAAACATTTATTTCTAATTTTCATTAAAAGTTAATTACATTAAACATTTATTTTCAATCAATAAAAGTTAAAATCATTAGAACTTAAACATTTTTTTCAATCATTAAATGTTAAAATCATTAGAGCCCTATTACAAGATTCATACGTTTACAAGATTCATGCATTTAAAGTTAATTACATTAATTCTTTACAAGATTCAATCATCATTCAGAACTCTATTACAAGATTCATCATTAATTCTTGTGATAAACGAGGACTTACGCTTCCTCCGACTCCTCTCGAGGCTTCTTCTTTGCAGGCTCCATCTTCTTTCCGAGCTTACGTTTAGAAGCATCTGTAGTTTTCTTCTTCCGTCTGGTCATGTCAACCTCGTCTTGACCGCAGACGCATGATAACTTATTGAAATCTATGTACTCTTTATACTCGTTTATCAGGGCTATCATATGAAGCAATGCTGGAATAACTGAACTCGTATCGTTCCGCATCGCACTTTTGGTCAGATCGCAAAAGTTTTGACCAATCAGACTTAAAATTCTTAAACCATTCGCAGAGCACTCAGACATTTTAGCAGGGTTTGTCTAGTCTGTACTTGACCCTATCGTCACCGATAACACTCTGTAGCCGAGACATCCTCTCACTTCCTTTAATAGTCGAGAACAATTAGGTCTTCCCTCTTTATGATGTCATCTTGCTTACATCACTGCTTGAATGGTTATAGCGAACCACTCTATCGTGAATGATGAGACAAAACGCCTTGGTATTTACAGGGATATTTTCCTCCGTCTCGAACGTTATACGACACGTCACCATACCGTCCTTGAGAGTATCTTCCTGTCGGCTGGCATCGAACACAACGATGGGAGCGTGAGACTTGAAAAGGGAAGGATCAAGTAAAGGTAAAGAGGCGCTCGTTCCGTAGTACGAAGTCTGGAAATTGGCGTAGTCTTCGTATAATTTCGAGAAGGAATCCTGTCTAAAGTTCAAGTTCATATCCTCATAAGGGTACATGTTAGAATTTAGATAGAGTATAGCATTACGTAAATTACAATGGTCAAAAATACTTCTATCTGCTGCCGTCGTATTGTTCCGTCCGGTCTGAAGCGCGAAAACAACGTAACGAGGTTTCTCCAGCAAAGTTGACGTTTTCATAGTCCAATCATGTTGATTAGAGGTGGGCACGTTAGGGTACTCGTACAATTCCCAAGTACGGAAAGGTAGCTCGATGATCCTCCCGCTCTTGATGAAATTAAGCAGGTTGAGACGATTAATATCATCAGTCTTTATATGCGGTACAAGCCAAGATATTTTACTTAACTCAATCCTAGAGGTGTCTCTGTAGCAGGAGGTGGGGCTCTTTGTAAAGCGTTGTTGTCGCTGGTGGAACGAACTAGCACCAGCTCTTGTTTCGCGTTGATCATTATTCGGGAATAGTCTTCAACGAATCCTAGTATGAGACGTAAAGGTATGCATACGTCAAAGATGCCTGTTTCAGCATGTACGTGAACTCCTTCAAATCTCCAACCGGCGTTTGAAAAATGAGTCTGCCAACCATTCCTTATAGATAGATAGTTTTTAAGTTGGGTCGAAATACCCACATCTCTCGATTGATCAATCTCTACCCCGTTGATCTCATAGGCAATTCTTGAGAATAGATGCAGTATTCCGTTATTAACAATTCTCGAAGTGCTTCCAGGTTCTCCCGTATTCAAAAGTAGTCGACCTTTGATATGTAGCAGAGAGCGATGAGGTAGGGTGCATAACCCTTCTTGTTGGATAGATATCCTAAGCTCGTTCCCGTTAGCTAATGGACCGGGAATATACGAGGCGTAGGAATGATACTGGAAACTGGTCAAGGATGTATCGAAAGTGGCAGACTCCCCAATGTTCAGAATATCCACAGCGTCATCCATTATTTTCGTAACGAGTAACCTAGACGTCTTAAATAGAGTTTATTGGCAGGTGTTAACGCTTTCACTGTCCTTCTCTCAATGTTTCGAGGAAGACTTCGTCGTCTTGTTTTATCTAGTACGAGTACCATCTCCAGCGAGTCGTTTCAGATGTAGACGTAGCGATATCGTCTCGTCTCTAAAGTTGACGATATCTCCTCGCTCGTCAACAAGTCGTACCGAGATAGACTCTATTATTCGCTTCGTTACCGGAAGGTAAATGATATTGTTAGGCGCTTCCACTATCTTATAGCCTGGTGGGACGGTCATGCTGAACTCGTGCAAGGTATGACTCGGTTCTCCGTTGACGTAAGTCCCAATAGCGAAACTACATTCTACACGGATCACATTCACGTGAAGAATATTCACGGTATTGGTAGATATGTGCGTCTTCCCTGCAGGAAGTATGACTGGGTCGAACCCTAGCAAGGAAGCAAACGTACCAGGTCGGGTAAAGTCGATAGGTTTATTGCAAGTGATATAGCTCTTTAAAGTGCTAGGGTCACCGATAATCGAGAGCTTTACGTTACTCGGGACTTCCCTTCGTAAGAATCGATCCAACGCCTCAAGTTCATAGGTGCCTGGAGGGACTGTATACTCTTTACCGTCGCAAAAAAATTATTATTACGTTCGTCAATGTTCGGTATGGAATTGAACGTGGCCAGATTGATCAGTCCGATGAACCATTCTTCTTCACGATTCTCTTCTCCGAGCAGGATATGCGGGAAGTAGTTCTCTGTCAGATTCGAACTCTGACCTGTCAGTGTAAGTGTCATAGACATATTTACTAAGTTCTAACGTCAACGTGAGTATTTAAGGAAAGCTAAACAAAGATGTCCGCATAAAACGGTCCCGTACTCTTGATACCGAGTATGATTATAGGTGATGGGTATTCCTCCGAGATATTGAACAAGTTCGAGCGGTGGCCTTAGATCACCGAAACTATCGAAGTAAACCGCTCGTTCGCCGTTTTTCTTATACGCTACCCAATGCGTACCCTTACCACTATCATCATCAAGATTGATGATGGCGTTCTCTATCTTCCAAGGAGGACCGTTAGGTAAAGCATCTCTCGCAAATACTCCTCTAAAGAAGGGGATTTTTAACTCGGTGACGTACTTGTGCAGATCCGTTTCAGTAAGGGCACGTTTAGGTAGTCATTTTAATTTCGGGTAAGGACGTAGATACATACCTTTCCCCATGGCGATAGCTTCGAGCGTACGATTATGCCTCTGAGCCTCGTTCAATTGTTTCGTATTCGCCTTAGCACTTTGTACGGCCTTGGTGATTCCTGCGGCTCCTCCGGCGACGGCTCCAAGCGCTGCGATCAAAGGTAGTATAGGTAGAATTCCTCCTTCTTCTTACGGCGTCTAGTAGTAGTAGGACGTCGTTGACGACGTTGAGTTTTCTTCTTCTTCTTTAGACCTGAACCCATCTTGACTTTAGCTTTCATCGCGTTGGTGATTGCCCACGCGGCGACTTTCTCGTTCAACTTCGAGTCTGGCACGAGTAATCTTTTCCACGATTTCTCGATAAGTTCACGATCTGCAGTATGACGTCCTGCAAGATCTTTCACCTTGGAGTAGGCGATATCGTGTTCTTTACAGTGTCGATCTAACTCGTTTATTCCAGGATCACCCCGTTTCAATCGTTTTTCCAACTTTGTTCCCGGTCCACAGTACTGGTATCCAGGTATATGCGCTTCAAACGGTAGATTATTGATTATCTTATCCAACAAGCCTCCCCCTCTTCTTCGTCGCATGACACGTACTGATTAGCATTTATATAGGTACGTCCATTATATAGATGAAGTAGTCGTCAACATGCGGTTCGAAAACAGACAGACTCTTTAACTGTACACAACAACGATCATGATGAAGAGGAGCTTTACCTCAGAGACACGGTACGTTGTTACCTGATACTATCCGCTGCATCATCTGTGGACCATCGAATTGCGGTAAAACCAAAGCCATGATCAGTCTGTTGGAGGAACCTAACGGGCTACGCTTCAAGAACGTGTACGTTTACTCAAAATCGTTATACCAGCCTAAGTATCAACGTTTATCGAAGGTCCTCTCACTCGTTGAAGGCATGGGCTATTTCCCTTATTCCGACAACGCGGAAATTATCCCTCCGTCCGAGGCTGAACCCGACTCTATATTCATATTTGACGACGTCGCTTGCGATAAACAGTTTAATATACAGGCTTATTTCAGTATGGGTAGGCATAAGGCCATAGACTGTTTCTATCTCTGTCAGACGTACTCGCGCATCCCGAAACAGATGTTGAGAGATAACGCTAATCTTCTCATCCTATTCAGGATGGACGATACGAACCTGAGACATGTCTACGACGATCACGTGAACACGGATATGACTTTCCAAAAATTCAAGGAGGTGTGCTCGCTGTGTTGGAAAGAAAACAAGTACGATTTTCTCGTGTTGAGCAAAGATCATGAGATCGATAAAGGACGATATCGCTACGTGTTCGATACCTTTATCTTGCACGATTGAGGTGAACGTGCGTTCAGTACGCGATAAGACATCATGTCATCCATATCTAAATTCGGTCATAGTCTCTACAAATATAGATCTCTCATCGAGTCAGAGGGAAATCTAACTATAAACTCTCAAGGGTATTACGATGCTAGATCGAAAAGGATCGTCAACGTCGAGTCTCCCGTCACATCTAAGGATGTCTGTAACAAGTCTTACGTCGATAGGATGGATGCGAGACATAGAAACGAGCAGATAGTCGCTCTCAACACCACCAAGGACCTCATCAAAGGACAGATGGAATCGCTGATCGAGGATTTGGAGAACAATCGAATGAAATACGTCAACTTTGAGAAGAGTACTCGTCAAGGGATGGAGGAGGTGTGGAAACTGTCGCATCATCATGAGGATCGTCTCAACGAAAATAAAACAACGCTTGACGTTTTAGGTTCTAAGCTGCTAAGTCTAGAGGAAACTTTCGAGAAACAACGAGCCATTTACAACGATTTTCTAGCCGGAGGTGTACTACGCTTAAGGGGACCGGATGACAACAAGCTTTACGATGCAGACGGTTTAGTTTTGCGAAACATAGGTATGCCCTCATTACCTTCAGACGCTGCGTCTAAAGCTTATGTAGACTCTACGGTTAATCGCGGTTTCATCTACATCTACTTGGATTCGAAACCTCTGAAGAAGGATGGGAGATATTTCGAATTGACTCTAACAGGTGAACGCGGTTATAAGTTCAAGAGGGCGGGCATCGTTTCAACGATGGTCATGAACTTGAAAGATATTATTTGCTTGTTGAATCTTAAAATTATCGACGACCCTCCTTTCGAGGTGTTCAAAGATGACTCTATATCTTTCATGATAGAAACACGCTCGACGACGACGCCTCAGATTTTACACGTCGAATTAGGTTTTACTTACGTTTAGATATAATGAACCGTTTCTTCGTCGTAAGAGACATTCGGATCTTACATCATGTCGACGAAGGTCACAGAGGATATCATAAAAGCGAGTAAGATTATTAAACGAAAGTATAAGCAACTACGTGATGCTCGGCACGAGTCGGAGCACGTAGCGAATGAAACGTTCAAACCTATCACGGAACCTCTAAACAAGATGGTGAAGGCGCTCGCCGAACCCGAACCCGAAGCCCCGCCCGAGAGATCTCAGAGCAACCATCTATTGGATACTTATCTTTATTCGTCTCACGCACATTCTGATAAGACATATGGGGTACGTCATGAAGGCGACTCTACCAAGCTCGGAGATACGCCTATCGTATTCGACGGGAAAGACGGAACAATACTTCTCAACAATAAGACGGTACCGTATACTCGAGGTCTATTAGAATTACTCTTCAGAAGAGCACCTGCGCATTATACTAAGGATGATCTGAAAGTATACAAGTCTATGCTCGAAGAAACGAACGCGCATCGGTTGAGAAACGAACCGTACACTCGTATCAAGATGCGGGCGGGATCAAAGTATTCGTTAATCATCAAACCTATGTTTGAAGAGGAGCTCGAGGGTGAAGGTTTATACAAGATGGTGACGGAAAGAGGCGTCGATTATACCTATTGGGACGATCCTAACGAATTGGTCGATCGATTACGACTCTTGCACGCATCTACCGAGGCCGGACATTCCGCTCACCATAACGAGATCGTTTCTATCATCGAGGAATTACGCGAGGCGGGAATCATCGTATAAAGACATTCAACTCTTCAATATTTTATCATAATCATGTCCGGCGTCAAGTGGGAGATTGCGCGCGAACTTCATCGTCCGGCAAGACGACGATTCCCTCGAAGACACGTTAGCGTACGAGGCTTGAACGAGCTCCTTCAGGCCGATCTGGTAGAGATGATACCCTACTCCGGTTCTAATAAGGGATTCAAGTACCTTCTCACCGTCATCGACGTGTATTCCAAGAGGGCTTGGGCCGCACCCGTCAAGACTAAGACGGGTAAGAACGTCAGCGTCGCAATGGCTCTCCTCCTCGAAAAGGTAGGTTTACCTCGTGTACGTCACATTCAATCGGATAACGGGTCAGAGTTTTACAACGCAGAATTCAAAACACTCATGAGGAGAAAGAGGATCAATCATTATTCTACATACAGCAACGTCAAGGCTAGTGTCGTTGAACGATTTAATCGCACTCTCAAGAACATGATGTGGAGGAGGTTCACGGCTAAAGGATCGTATCGATGGATCGATATGATCGACTCCTTACTGGACGAATACAACCGTACTGTACACTCGACCATAAAGATGAGACCTATAGACGTCAAGGACGATAGACTTTTACATACAGTCTATAAACGTTTCAAGAGCTCAGATTCCACACCGAACGTATTTAAAGTAGGCGATATAGTCCGTATCAGCAAGTATAAGGATGTTTTAGAAAAGGGTTATACCGCAAACTGGTCGACTGAACTGTTTAAAATACGCAAGGTGGTCGAGACTAATCCCAGGACCTTCTTACTCGAAGATATGAAAGGTAACCCTATCACGGGCGGTTTCTACGCTAAGGAACTTAGAAAGACTTCGTTTCATGACGTCTACCTCGTGTAGAAGATAGTCAGACGGTCTGGAAATAGAGTGTACGTCAAATGGTTAGGGTTTGATTCGACACACAATTCGTGGATCGATGCGAAGGATATAGAGGAGGGTTGAGAGGGTATGTCCCTCCCTCCATCCCGAGAATATAAAGCGACCGGGAGGTAGGGAGACGCATCTCATTCGAAATGTTTAGACGGTTGGGTTATCGTCTGGAGGACATGAGTGAAATTAAGATCTCAGACAACAGCTTGGAATACTACATCGCGAGAGCCGAGAAGGGTTACAGCGAGTGTTGCGACTCTTCGGTGCACTGGCTCAGATGCCATAATCCGGGAATGTACGAGGCGAGTCAGTCCGTCGAGAACTGTTCAACATCATATGCCGTCTACAAGCTGAAGGAAGGGGACGAGCCACAAATTCTCAGCGAAGACGCTCCCCTGCTCGACGAAGACGCTTTGTGCATCGAGCTAGATCGGATCGAGCGGGAGGAACTCGACCGCGTCAAAAGCATCTCTGAACTCGAAAAGTATCGGGCCTACAACGTTCGTCACCTGGAAGGAGACGAAGAGATCAGCGAGCCGGAGGACGAGCCGAACATCGTGACGCTGGACTATGTGGGCAAAGTGCGTCTTTGGCGCGAGATACAGAAGTCGGTTTAACGCGTCGCAGCGCGGACTGATCTATCTAGGCGACGACAAATACAAACTTTTCAAGTGGTGAAAGACTATACGTATGTGTATGTTGAAAAGACTAAGACTTTGAGAGAGAATTTTGTACTGAATATATATATGTATCAATGTAATATTAAGAATATACTAGGTTTAAAAAAATGTACTATTTATTTAGAGGTGAATAATACTTGTCATATCCTTAATTCCCAATCTTGACCATCAGGGTTCGAGGTTCATAAGCTACCCTCCCTCTTTGAGAGAGAGAGAATTTTATCCTGAATAATACTTGTCATATCCTTAATTCCCAATCTTGACCATCAGGGTTCGAGGTCCATAAGCTACCCTCCCTCTTTGAGAGAGAGAGAATTTTGTACTGAATAATACTTTTCATATCCTTAATTCCCAATCTTTGCTAGGA
>JBCFYV010004311.1:0-20732 GCA_039000515.1 Timema cristinae | reverse complement strand
TTTTTTTTAAAACTTGCCATGCAAGGTTGAACTGATTATATAATCAATTGAACTAAAGGGATCCAGGGGTCAAAGTCCCCTTTACACGTGCCAGACTAACAAATAACAACTAATATTCGGTAATATACAAAAGGATGCCAATAGTCGACAACAAATTAACTAAACTCGTCATCATGTACTGTACCTATTTCGTTTGCCTGATCTTATTGTTCTATTATTCACCATTTTGAAACAAACCTCTAAGAAACTATTAAGCGCTGAGCTATACCGCGATTTCTTACGATTGGTCACATATTAACTAACAGCTAGTAAAAGCTAATAGCTCTAATTTCACGTGTTGTACCCAAGTCATGTGATCTGCAGCTGTCGCTTTTGATAGAATATTATGAATACCTATAAAGTATTAACTAATATTATGGTAAAACATTATCAATATCGACAGCCAAATAATTTTTATATTTTCTAAAAGGTTTTCCAGGTGACCATTTGTAAGAAAATCAATTATGCAAGTAATCTAAATTCACATGCTCATGCTAGAAACATTAGATAAGAAGGTGAAGGGATGAGATTGTAATACAATGTACTAAAAGTGTCTATAGGGTAGGGAGATATTGTGGAGAGGGGAGTTAAAATTAAAATTTCAACAAACATCAATTAATTTGTTACATCTTTTAGCACAAACATAAGTAATTTGTTATGCATCAAAAGTGCACCATTGTCTGTAGTCGTTTAGCCTAATGAAGGTCATTTTAGAATAAATCAATTATAAATGTATAACAGCGAACATTGGCAAAAGATTTAAAAATCAAAACCCGTGTCTTGACGTATGATTTCTCTAACGTATATTTAGGATATTTTTAAACTGTTAGATGAATTGAAGGCTCGACATCCAAAGAAAGAACATCATTCGCGGTCTTATAAGCCAAGCTATTACTGCACCTGCTGCAACCTTAGAATGAACACAGTGTACAACCATCTATATATTTTAACTCTCTCTTTCCTCTCCTCGCAGTTTTTTTTTTGTCCCTCTTTTGCGGTATGAATGACTCATTTTCTCTCTCACAAATTCGTCATATCTCTTCACACCTTGATCTGACCATTATCGTCCTATTATCTTCCTGACGACCGCTGTTATAACATTCGCTGCACCTCAATTTCACTCGTAATTTTCGCCTGTTACCCATTTTATTGATTCGTTGCGTCTTGATCCCCCTTAACAGTTACCCCTTACTCGCCCTCCGGCCGATACAAATTGAAACCATATAGTTTCTTACCTACACTATTAAGCTCCTTTTTGTAACTGTTTGCCATTTTGAATTTTGTGTGAAGTCATTTTTTTTTAAAGTTGAAAGACTTTTTAACTATGTTTCACTTTCTTATAATATTATTATATATTATTATATATTATTATTATTATAATATTATTATTATTATTAGCACCGCGTCTTACTAACCCGTTCGGGTTAATCGCACTTACGCTAAGTGTGTAATGGTAGGATGATTGTGAGATGAAATGTAGACCTACAGTTTAACGTGGAATCCGAACCACGGTGGTGGCCTGGCATTCCACCACTTTCTTATAAATAAAGCTAGTGTGAATAAAATATTGTGTTCATGAAACAAGCGCAAATGTTGTGTGCTATTTGTTTTAAGCGCCTAAAAGTGTTGAACTTAAAAAAAAAAACACTTTAGTATAAGCTACGTGCAAGGGCGCCCATGCTACATGTTAAGTACTTTAAGCACCAACCAAGAGAGAGAACATTTTGATTAAATTTCGCTCGGGTATTCAAAATAAGCTCTCATAACGTTAAGTCATAAGAAATGCCTCAAAATAACACGGTTATATAAGCACACACACACCACCTATAGTAGAATTATGGTAATAAGAAACCTTTTGAAAATATAAAAATTTTTTTTGCAGCCAACATTGATAACATTTTACGATATTATTTGCTCTATTCTTAACTATGAGATTATCTATTAAAAGTGACAGCTTCAATAACATGACATTGGCGTATGAATAAGTGAAAGTAATCTAGTAGCTATACAAGCTGTTAAATAAGGTCCTTACGATGATAATTGAACAGTACAAAATTACCTAAGGAAGATTAGCCAACTTACCACCAGATATTATAGTAGTTGTGTGCATATAAAAACTCCGTGGCGTGAGCACGCAATCAATTATACTGACCGAGGGGCTGCCGCGTTAGTGATGAATTGCCAACATTTCCCGATAAAGGTGTCATAGGGTCACACAACGAGCCCCCCAATTTGCCTCAAGAATTTAAAATTTGACCCCGACCATAATCACTTTTTTCACGAAAATTCTAAGGGGCGTGGATAAACCCCGGGACCGTGAACTGAGTCGGGACACTAGATCACAATGGGGTATTTTAATGTCTAAGTTTTTTTTAATTTTTCTCACGCTTGCTGACAGTTCAGTTATCCATAACATAGGGACATTGAAAAAATAGTAAAAAAAATTAAATGCGTCACTTTACCCCGCAGGGCAGGGTTGGAATCGGGAATCAGAACATTTCCAACCGCTCATTGGAAAAGGGTTGAGATTAAAAAATAAAATAAAAAAAATATTCGCGTTACTTCTTTACGTATTTTCCCCATTTTTTAAAAAAACATTAACTCCTAAACCAGGGTTGGAAACCCTTTTTGGTATCATTTTTAAGAAAATGGGGGTTGGTTAAAAAGTATTGAGCAAAAAAATTCACCTGTTTTTTTTCATAACCAATTTTAACATTATTTGCTATTTTATAATAAAATTTTGTTTTTTGCTAAATTTTTTTGGTCAATAATCGCGCCTAACATGAAGAAATTTTAAACGTGAACTTTTTATCCACTGGTTATAAACACATTTAATTTTTTAAGCGGAACGAAAACCTTAATTTTGGCCGGAAAGGTTTTAACTACCTTCCGGGCTTCTTTACTTTACACAATCGTTTTTGGGGACCGACGGGTTCATTTCCTTTCCGAAAATTTGCACAGATGTTATCACACTAAAGAAACAATCCATCCTCCCCCGGGTTTTTTAACCCACAGAAATGTCGGAGGACGCTTTTACCCCAAACAAGATTTGACCAAAAAAATGAAATCAATTTTTAAAATTTAAAAAAAACTGAACCTATTATTTTTTTATTCAAAATTGAAAAATCCAACCGGACAGGGGAAACAAACCCCGGCTTTTGGCTTATACCCAATGCTCTTACCCTGACCTATCCGGGAATCGCCCCCCTGCCCGGGTCTTTCTTCACTCTTTTTTTTAAAGGGCAGAGTCTATAGGGACTGGGAAATCGGGGCTACAAAGTTGTTTTTATAAATCTCAAAAAAACTATCAAAACGCAGCCACCTTTGACTTTTTGGGCAAAAGCTGACATAGTACAATTATTATAATTGTAAGGGATTTTTTAAGAATCAAACCAAAGCTATTATTTTTTTTTTTTAGGAGGAATTCTTCATCTAGATTTTCAAATATATATCTAGATGGAATTCCTCACTAAAAACAAAAAAATAATTTCGCTTTTTTGATCCTTATTATTTTTATTTCTAAGCCCAAACCCCCAAACCCTCACCTTCAGACAAAAAATTAGAAATTTTTTTTTTGGGTTTCTTCGATTTGGAAATTTTAGGGCAACTGAAGATTCCCAAAAAATACTCCCGATTTTTTTCCTCAAAACATTTTTTATCCTTTTCAAAGTGAAGTCAATTTACATCGTTTAGGTTTTGAAACTTATTTGTGGAAGCGAATGAATACAAGTATATTTATAACTTTTCAACTGTCAAAAAACCCCTTTTTTTTTTACTAAAACCATCTCATGAATACTGATTCAAACATCGCGAAATGCCCCTGCCTAAACAAAAACTGCCAGAACGGGGGTAGACGTATTGTATTCGGGAGGGGTACTCCCCATTTCGCGTCTCTGCTTATCCGTTAATAGAGGTATGCTTGCCCCGGGAATAAAGCTACAAGCCCCTAGTAACAGACACCTTGAAGCAGACGGGCTTTGAAAAAAAAAAATACCACCGGGTAGACAACCAATTGGAAGTTTCTTTTTTTTCCCCCCTACCCTTTTATATAATAACAAAAATTTGAAAAAAACCAACATTTTTAATTTAAACAAACATTTTTTTGGAAGGGAAAGAGGTAAATGGATGCAATTTTTGAGCGCAGCTATAATCAACACTCTTAAAAACTTTTAAAATAACGACACAACACCGATCCACGACATTAGATTACACTGTGAAAAGGAACCTTTATTTCCCCTTTACCATTTTTTTGATAAAACTGAGATGGACAGGAAAAATATTAGTTTAAGCTTACGGCTCTATTTAAAGCAAAATAGATGACCATATAAAATTCGAAATCATAACAAACCCAATATCCTTTAAAATACCAGGGTTTCACATTTTTGGGGGTTTTAAAGGGATGCGAAACCCCATCCTCACTCCACTTCGTCTACATATTTCAACCCAAAAGCTTTAACCACTTAACCTAAAACGTAACGTTTTATTTGAAAAAAAAGGGGTTGAATCAACGTATTGGGTTTTACTTTGGAACGGGGCTTTTTAAACATATTAAAAACTCATAAAAACTTATTAAAAAACACACCCCCGAATCCCGGGGCAAAATTATCCCCCCCTTTTTGTTTTTTTGCGCCCGTCTTACATCTTCGAGCATACCTTAATACTAATTCCGCTGAAGATTGGGAAATTTTAAAGTTAATATAAGGAGGTTAAACCCCCTTTTTGCGTAAGGGGAGAGTAAAAAACCAGGGGAAAAAACCCCCCCCCCATTACCCCCCCCCCGATAGATTTGAACCTCTATCTCCACGCCTGGCAGTCGACTCAACACAACCACGCGTTAACCAACACGCCCGGGGTGGGACCCCATTTGGGCTATAAAAGGGTGACATCCTTTGGGCAATGTAGTTTAAAGTTGAAATGGTTACCTCGGGGCCCTTTGGGGTAAAGACTCACCTCAGACCTATGATCGGGGGTTCAATCAAGCCGGGTTACGTTTTTGTTTTGTATAAAAACATACAGAACTTCTTTCAGGGGGGAAAGCAAACCGTCGTTCCATGTTGATTGTGACTTTTAAAATAACCCTGGAAGGTATGTGAAAAACCTTTTCAGAAAACTTACCCTTTCGTACCGCTCAAAAAAATTTCCGGTTTAGAAAAAATCGTTGTTAAAAAAGTACGTTAGATACCTAAATTAAAAAAAAAAAGAAAAATAAATTATTTTTTTAATTATTTCAATAAATGTTGTTGAATTAGATTTTGGTTTCGACCCCTGTAGGCTTTTAAATTTATAATCATTGCTTGGGGGCTTCCCTTTCACATGATAAATAACACTAGGTTTATGTAGGTCTTTTCAAATTTTAAGTTTCTATAATTGTGCGATCTAATCTTTGGTTCAGAAATTGAAAGTTAAAAAATTTTTAAAAAATGTGGTCCCAATGAAATCGGTAAAGGGGTTGATAATTTTTTATAAAAGGGTTCTATACTTCTACTCACTACACACACCTGGGCGTTACGGGTCAACCTCGTTTTTTGGGCGAAACGAAAGGTCTTTTTGGGCTTTTTTTGATCATTACTCGCGAGTCCCAAAGTTTACCTTCCCAAAGTCGAGGGGAACGCCTCAAAGAGTCTCTTACTTAAAAACAATAATGAAATTTAATGCAGTATTAGTGCGGGCTGGGGGCTCTACTGACATTACCTTCCTGGGGATACGAACATTAACAAATTATTAAACTTGATTTAGCTATAAAAGTACTTTTTTTTATTTTTTTTATATCACAATTACGGGGGCCGGGGTTCAATCCTCTCCCGGCACAGATTTATCTGATTACCAAACCCTTCCCCCTCTTCAAACATCTTGTGAATGGGGGAATGCCAGGCCTCTGGGGTTTCTTTTCCCCACTTAAACGTGGGTCCCCCTTTTAACCCACAATCACCCTACCTTTACACTTTACTAAGTCGTAAAACCCCAAAGGGGTAAAAACGCGGATAAAAAAATAATAAAAATAATAAAATAAAAAAAATTTAAGTCACAAAACAATTTTCAATATTTATACGGCAAGTCATTCTGGACTGTCACTTTGATGGATTCTCAAAACCTATAAAATAACAAAATTTATAGATAATAAATCGTGTTTTTTCACTTATTGAAGTTTTTAACTCTTTTTCTGATCACACACATTTTATAAACAACTCACTTAGAACAACACATCATCTAATCGGGGTCTTTAATTTATCACTGGAAATTTAAACTCACATTTCACTAGTGTAAATTTTTGCCCATCGGGAATCGAATTTGGGGACTTTTATTTTAACGAAATGTTCTACGATTATTGTGTCGGACAAATTGACTTTTGACTGCAATAAATTATGTTTCAAATTTTTTTCATAATGTTTCTCTATTTTTTTTTTAATTTAGTGCTGCTTCTACTACTCTTTCGGATTATACCTTAAGTAAAAATTACGCAAATTTATAAGGAATTGGAAAGGGTTTTATTTTGAAAAGTAAAACCCCATTTTGCGGGGAGGAGAGGGGAAAATCATTTGGGGAACACCCATTCCCCACCGAGATTCGAACCTCGACTCCCGTCCCGGCAGTTGAGCTCAACACACGGCGCTTACCAAACTACCCACCAAAGGGGGGTTTTTTCTCTATCCCAAAGCCCTTTTATGGTTTTTTTGTTTATTACTCATTGCTCTTACTCCCTTTTTCATTTAAACGTTTAAAATTAATTACTTAAAGGGTTAGGAGGGGTGGGTTAAATTTTAGATTAGGTACTTGGGGGAAAGGGGAAAAACATTTAGAAAAAGACCACCCTTTTTTCCCCCGTGGGATAATAACTCCGATCTTCATGTCACGCATCTATCAATTATAGTGACCCCTTAACCCAACGTCACCAAAACATGTATCCACATTTAACAAACTAAGGGTGACCTGGGGCTAGGGGTAGGGTTCAGCTTCTATCTGCGCCGGGGTCGATCCTCGTCCCGCAAAATTTTATCTGATTTCCAAACCCTTCCTACACCTCTGACAAACATCTTGTGAATGTAGAATCCAGGTCTCCACCGGGTTCGGTTTCCACGTTAAACTGTGGGTCCTTCTTTTCATCCACAACCCCCTCCCAATTACAATTAGCGAAGTTTTAAAACCCCAAGGGTATAAGACGCTGCTAATAATAAAAATTAAATAATAATAATAACTAAAAAAATACCCCCTGGGTGGCGTATTAGCTAACGCACTTTTTCGGAGATCAACGCCGGGGAGGGGGGTTCAATTTCAGTCTCGTCTGGGATGGGTGGTTTTTCCCCAAAAATTTTTCCACTCTCTCTCTCCACGCAAATTGGTCATTTCCTCAATTCAACCCCCCCAATTTCCTAATCCTTTACTAATTAACTTAACGTAAACCCAAGGGGTTTGTAAACAGGGTGCAAAAAAAAACTAATGGGGGAGAACCCGAAAAGGGGAATTTTTGATTTTGTTTAAGTGCTTTGATTTATTTTGTCGGGGCTTGTTTTTTAATTCTCTTTACCCCTGCACCCCTCATAGCCGAAGGTCTTAAACGTCACTATCGTGTTAAAAGGGGCCTGTTGATGAATCAGGCGAGTCCCGGTTTTTTTTTTTAATAGTGTGGTTATCCAAAGGGTTTTCCCACCCCTTCCAAAAAATTCAGTAATTACCTCAAAATGCCCCTTTCCTCACCACACCCCATTAAGTAATTATCATATTTTGCATATAACCTAACATAAAAAATGCGGGATTATAGTTTAACACCCCTTTTAACTCGCGCATTTAATCAACACAAGTGGGGAATTTAAGGAATAAAAAATGGGTAAAAAACCCTTTCACTACCGGGGAGAGGCGAAGCCCCGGGCCAGGAGTCTATGCGACCAACAACATAGTTTGGGAAAACATTATTATTTTATTAAAATTATTTTTTAGCACCGGCCTTACTAACCGTTTGGGTTATACGCACTTACCCAATTTAATTAGGGGATTTTGAATGAATGAGGGCCGCATTTTTAAAGTGGAAACCGAACCACGGGAGGCCGCATTTCCCCCCATTCACAAGATGTCTTTCAAGGGGAAGGAAAGGGTTTTTGGGAACAATAAATTTGTCCGGACCGAATTTAACCCCGGACCCCACACAGAAATCCACACCTTACCCCTAACCGCCATCACCCTTTAGGGGTAAATCAATCGCTAATGAAAAAGTAGATTGGGGTTTTTTACTCTCAGTGGGAAAAGGAAAATGTCATCAGAGGTAAAGGGTTACTTGGTGACATTTAAGGTGTCTGGGGGCCGGGTTTTAATCCTCTCCCAACCGATTTTTCTATTACCAAATCCTTCCTTCACCCTAAAACGTGATTAATCACAACTTTAATGTGGGGGAAAGCCAGCCTCCACTGTGGGTTTGGGTTCCACGTTAAACGTAGTCCCCATTTTTAAATTTCCCAAACACCCTATCACACCCATTACAAGTCTAAACCAACGGTAAAACGCGTGCCAATAATAATAAAAATTAAATACAAAACAAAATCCGCAATTCTTCCCTTTTCCTTTCTATTTCTAAATTGTCTTTATGGCCAATGGTCACTAAAAACAACCCCCTCGCAAAAAAACTTTGAAATTTCCCAAAGGGGAACCCTAAATAACGAAAAGTTTGGTTAGGAGGGAGATATATAACTCCAAGGGGGCAAATGGAGGGCGGTGTACGGGGGGAATCACATTTTTATTCTTTTTATTGAAAAAATAAAATTTTTGTTTATGTTTTCACTGTTATAAACATAACTTATAGAAAACTTAAATTTTGATAATAATTAAATCAAATCCCCTTTTATGTCAACCTTCACAGAAATAAACTTTTTCTTGTGAAAATCTACGAAACAAATTGGGAAAAGAGGGGGGTTTGAAAATTGTCTACAGGGGGGGTTTTGGGGGAAATTAAATGTAAAATAACTTTTCCTTTTTGATGACCCCATAATGGAAAATTTTACGCAACTTGGGTCTGCTCCTTAGGAGGGTTTTTAGGGGAAAAATTATAGGGGGGTTTTTTCTTAAAAAAAAAATTTTTTGGGGAAAAAAATCCATAGTCAGCTCCAGTTGATTAATTTTCTTCAAATATTTTAAACATTTTGAATATCTTTAACGACGATTTTATAAACCCTAAGAAAATTAAACTCTAAATTCACGAAACAAATTTTTTTTTTTTTGGCAAAAAAATTTTACATAAAAAAAAAGGTCTTTTCTCGTTCCCACATTTTCCCCTCCAAACACCTCTTTTCTTACCTAAAAACCCCCTTCATAAGGGGAAAACTCGGGATTAAAAATCCGGGGGCACTTTTTTTACTTCGCCAACACACGTCCGCGTGAGGGGATTAATTTCCGGGCCAAAGACTTCCACAAAACACAGCATTATTTTCCCGGGCCAATTAGGGAAAATACACCATCCCATTTTGATTGGAGGGGGCACGCCCCTTTCTTTGCCCCCCCATTCCCCATTGGGGGGCGCTGCTCTTTTCGGGGGAAAAAGGAAAGCCAATACCTACATCTAAGGCTTACTAAATCTTCTACAAGGTTTTTAAGTGACTTCATTGCAAACAACCTGGGAAATATTTAGAAATTGTTTTTATGGACTTTTTATTTGGTTCATAGTTAGTATTTCAAAAAATAAAACTTTTCCGAATGGTTTTCAATATACTTCCATTTAAATTTTTTGATAAGAAATCCCTGCAACTTCACTTTCCCACATCCCTAACGAATCCAAATCATTTTAAAAATTTCGGGTTTTTTACTTCCTCTATTCCTCTCATTGGCATACTAATTCCCCTTTAAAAAAAATGAACCAAACCACTTTTAAGAGTACCTGTTATATCAGAAAAACCATTGTTCTTTAAATTTAATACACCGTCCCCCCTCACGGGCTTTGCCCTTAAAAATATGGAAAAACCTCCTTTTGTTTCCCATCAAAATTCATTTTCAAAAACACGAAAAAACTTTGGGCAAATTATTCTCCCGCGCCGATCCATTATTAAAAGGGTTTAACCTATTTTTCTGGTTTTGGGGGTTTTAAAATTATCGGCCCGGTGGGGTTACCGGGTGGCATTTTCCCAATATTTTTCATATTCCTCCCACAAGATGGGGTGAAATTTCCCTTTTAAATTATACCTTTTAATTTTACTACCTTTATTTTTGAAAAAGGTGGGAAACCCCCCTGGGATAAACCCCTTATCACAAAAAAAACCCTTTTTTTTTTGTTTAATAATTTTTAATATCCAATCTTTATTTTAAATTTTAAAATGATTTAAAATAAACTTTTCATTTTGTATTATACCTCCATTACTCGGCTTCATTCGCCATTTCAATTTTTTTTTGGGGTTTAAATTTAAAATTGGTTCCTAAAGGTCAAACTATACAAAAGCCCGACCCAAATTAAGATTCCGGGGCCCAAAATTTCTGCAAAACTAAACAGTTAAATTTTTATTTATTAAAAAAAATGCTAATACTCCCAACTTTCATGAACCAAAATTTTCAAACTCATCAAAAATGGGGAATTCTATTTTTACTTACTCGAAATTTGGGCTCAAAAAAAAATTGTGACCTTAAAAAAATTAATTCTATTTTTATAAATTTTTACGTTTTTCATAACCCCTGAAACCAAAAAAATGAGGCCCCCCCCAAGACTTCTAGGCCCATTTGTGAAACAAAAAAAGGTCTAACCTTGTTTAAAACTTACAACAAAACATAAATCGATAAAAATTTTTCTTTTACTTTTTTCTACCATTAGAACGGGCATTGTTACCAAAAAATTGACAAAAAGAAACATCTTTTTTCTACCAAAAGCATAAAACCAAATTCATTTTCAAAAAACCGATAAAAAAATATAAAATTTTAAAATTTTAACTCATTAACTATTGGTTTTAAAAAAATTAATTTCAAAACAATTTTTTGTCGTTAATTTTAAATTTAATTTTACAAATTAATTTATTGTATCCAAAAATTCGGGAAAAAGATAAAAATGGGGAAAAATTCCCTATTAAATACCCCCAAATCATTTTCTAAGAAAACAAAATTTCTACTTTTTATAAAAATATAATGTCAAAAATTAAACATTTAATCAAAAAATTATTTCAAGTATACTATTTTTATTTTTATTTTTAACCACTAAACTACCTTAAATTTGGTACCCTTTAATTCCAAAAAAAACCCTTGGGGGGCCTATGAAACCCACAACAAATTAAACCCAAACGGGGAAAATAGTTTCGTCCACCCGTACTTACGACAACGCCCCGTAAAACAACTTTTTTGGGGAGACAAAAAAAAACCAAAAAAATAAAATTACTTAAAGATATCCACACCGCAATTACTACCTAAAAATCAAAAAAAAAAAGCGCCTGTATAACACACAATAATAAAAAAAACAAAAAATTTTGGGACATGATTGGAACCATTCTCATTTTTACCTTTTTATTAATCTATTGTTATTTTAATTATTTTATAAAATTTACTTAAATAATAATAAACTATATTTTTTATTTTAAATAGCACAACCCCTGACAAAAAAAACTTAAATACAAGCCAAAATTTTAGGGGGATAATAAAAAAGACCAACAAAAAGTTTTTTCTTTATTTCAACAAACGGGGCCGGGGCACACCACCCTTTCCCGGGTTTTGCGCCTTTCCACTATAAAATCCATTACGTACTAGGGGAAATTTTTTTTCTCCCCTTCTTACAACAATTTTTATGACACGCCAAAAGCCCCACCAATTTTGTCAAAAGAATTTTTTATATACCTTTCCCGTTTTTTTTTCTTGCCACAATAACAGGAACAACACTTTTTTAATCTCCAAAAAGTTGTCAAGGGGTTTTAAAGCTCAAGAAAAATCCGTTACCTCGGCTGGGTTTTTTAAACCCCACAAACCCAGGGGGCACTACCCCCAAACCACCAATTTTTATACACACTTTTTTAGAGTAATTTTTTTCCTCACTTCAATTCATTTTTTAAAAAAAACAAACACTCCCGTTCTTCCCCATATTTTTTTTTTTTCCGCTTTTTCACTCCCAAACGACCTTTTTCCCCCCGTTTTTTAAACCCCCTGCTTTACGAGAATTTCCCAACCGCTCACTTCCATTTCCCCTTTTCGGGGTTTAATCAGGTTTCCCCTTTTCCCCTTTACTTTTGGGGTTCATCACCCGTGATTTTTTTCTGACGCCGGTAGGCATCCCCAAACCGGGGAAAATACCCTTATTCCGCCTCGGGGTTTTAACGCGATTTTGCGTCTGCCAAATACAGGGAACTCCCCCCTTTTCCCGTGAGATCCAGGGGAAATTACACACTTACTAACATTCATCACACGAAACACCCCCTCCCCCCTCCCACCTGGGTTTCAAATGAGAGGGGGTTTTTTTAACAATGCCTTCGATTTCTGGTTTACATAAACCTCATCTTCTTTGGGGCTACCGACACTACTTTAAAATTTTCCCACCAAATTATTATCACTACCCAACCAAATGATCTCAAAAACATTTTTTAGCACTTTACCGCATCAACTTTTGTATAACAATACCCAGGGGTTCTTTGGGTTCTACAGCTCCACTACAGCTTTAAAAATTACCAACCAAATTTTCTTTTCCCACCCGAACCAATATCAAAAACATGGTTTAGCACTTACTTATACATCAAAATTTTGGGGATAACCAAAAAGTTGACGTCAAATCCTTACTTTATTCACACCAAAAAATCCTGGGGACTTACCTAAAGTGATTTTTCAAATGGGCTTCACTCATCACCAAAAAACCTGGGCTACACTCAAAGTCACCACGGGTACGCCTTTTGTTTTGATCAAAATTATCCTATTTTTGTTTTCTTCTCATAACCCCCACTTTCCCCATTTGTTATTTCCCCATACGGCCCCCCCTTGGGGGCCCCTTTTTACGGCTCATACTGGGGCCGGGTTTGGACGCCAATGTTACCCCCCGTTGGGCCCTTTGTTTTTCTTCTATAACCCCTCGTTTGATGCCAATCGTTTATGTTTTTATACTTTCCCCTTGGCCCCCTTGCCACCTTTCTAACCTTTTTATATAAAGCCCCACTTTTGGGAATCCCTTTAAACATTACGGGATTTTTACATGTTTAATTGTTCTCGCGGTTGTTTCGTCATTTGTTACGTTATAAAATAGTTATTACTCCCCGACATTGGGCCTCACTTTTTATGATGGAAATAACTAACGTCAGATAGAGTTTGATATGGTTTATTCAATGATAATTATTGATACTTGGATAGAAAAATGACTATGTTGCACACAATCTAGCGAGCGCCTAACACACGTCTGTCAAGACAAAGACTGACATATCAGAGAGTGCTGAGATTACACCACCCGTGATATACCTCAGTCCAATGGAACTTACCAGAATGTTTAGTTCACAAAACGTATAGAAACATACAGAATGGCCGAGAACCGACACTGCCTCAAATTGAACATCTACAATGTTCTGGGTTGTTCCAGGGGCAGGAAGTTAATTTTAAAAGACTCTCTCATGGTAATTTTGACTCAACTTTACTCACACACTGAAGTTAGTTACAGTAGCTGATGCCTCCTAACTTCAGGGCGTGTAACTTAATAACAATAAATAGCTAGTAATTTCCTAGTTAGAATCTGGTAACTATAATATATGAATAATCTAGAAGAAGACTGTTTTAAGCGCAAAGTAATAAAATATAAAATTCAAATATAAAACTACATATAAATATATAATTAACAGGAGAATATTGTCAATGCTTTCAAATATTCTTTAGGGTCAAATCAGGGACATTACAAGTTAGCTTTCATTGTTATTCGTTGTTACTTTAATCTGATTTATGTTAGAGAATTTTTCCATAACGTATTTTGGGAATTAAACTTGTTACGACGTTTACCAGTATTTTTCTCGGAACATCCTCTGAAGATGAAGAAGAAAAGTTCTCAAAATATATTTGTCGTTAACGTTGATAGTATTTCATTTTAAAAATTGAACCCAAAACATTTGGTTTAGCACATTAAAGTTATTTTTACTGAACCCTGTCCTTTGGATCATTTTCATTAATTATGAAGAATGAGTCTATATTGACGTATGAAAACATTAATTAGAATTATTATATTAATATTGTAGTAGAGTAGTAAGCAGCATATGTTTTAACACAATGGCTAATTTTGTAATACTAACGGCAAGGATGAAGTTTATTAGATTAAGTGAATCCACCAATTCACCTGGGGCCGGATTTGAACCTAGACCTGCTCGTCACTGACAATCCATTCTTTTTTTAAATTTATATCAGAGAACGCTGTGATATGTGAGATTGTTCTATCAAATTGCACCCCTTCTATAATATAATATTTATTTTTTGAAATAAATATTAAATTATATATAGGTTTTGGTCTGTGCAAAATCCATTTTCAATTTATTTTTAAATTGGCATTTGGACACGAGAATATAGCCGTGGTAATTTTTTATTTGATAGCTAACTAAGTATGTTCACTATTTTGCCTGCTAAGTTTGAACTTACTACAATTTTTAATTAAACCCTGATCTAAATGCTAGTTTCTCATTTTCAAATAAATTTGACATTGTTTAAAAATTTGTATTGGTCGAAACTTTAGTATAAGTGACTGGCTCTGCTTTATGTAATATAGGCCTACTAACTTTAAACTCTTTTTCTTCTAGAACTTTCTAACACATTTCATTATTTAGACGTTGAAAAACTATCCCTGACAAAGTAACGCTCTTAATAAAGTTTTCACGCTTTGTGTTAGAATAATCTACCGCGAATTTTTTTTTTTAATTTTGGGAATCTCCGAAACCTTACAATTCATCTGCTTCTCCCATCACCTTACCTTGTCCTAAATTCGACCATGACAATTGGAACACAGTGACTTGTTCCTCTTCTTCTCTAAGTAGAACGCAGTAGAGGGTGGAAAGAAAAGGAGTGGGAAAACCTCTCAAATAAGGAGTTGCAGCCAGTTACTACCCAACCCTGCCTAGAAGTGAAATGTCACCCCATTGTTAGAGGAACCCTCTCTTAAATCTTATTCCACACACAACACACACACACACACAATCTTACCCTCCCACACCAACAGGAATCATTGGACGCCCTTCTGTAACGATCGAAAAGGAAGCAACTTGGCCGTACAAGGGATGGAGGGGGTGTTTCTGCACGAGCAATTCGGAACAGATTGATCATGAAGACTCTACGTTGTCGTCATCATCCGTATACAATGGGGTGGTTTAGTTTGTTCTCCTTTTCCATCATGTTGTGTCCCGAAATAAGAAATATTGTCATTCAGCAGTTCTTCGCTCGCCCCTTTTTTTATGGCTTTCATAGGATAGGAAGGACATCGTCATCATATCGAGATTTATGGACGGAAGAAATACAAATGTCTGTCCAAAATCTGAAAGGTGGGGTGTGTCTAGTAAATCTAGTCTTATTATATGTTATTTCCAACAAGTCAGTGAAATGCGTGCACCTTAAAAAAAAGTAAGCACCTATATATACTACCTCTCGTATCTAATATATTATATTAAATAGGAGAGGTAATCAACAATAATATCCTCGCAGTATACTAGACATCCGATGACGGGGAAATTGAGGTTCCAATTTCAGTAGGGTGTATTGAGGGTGGTTTTCTAAAAATGGTTTTCATTCTCCCTCCACGCAAATACGAGTACACTTCCTGTAAATAAAATCTTCCTAATCCCTAAAATCATTAGCGTAATTAGTACAAAAGCGTATAACCCGAACGGTAGTAATATGAAAGAAAAAACCCAATAATTCCGGTCTGCCATATAAAAAGGCACCAAAATTAATATTAATAATTTTTGTTTCTCAAAATGTTTGACACGGAAAATATCGATGCTATTTTGTTGAAAGTGATTCTTCTCCACCCGAATGATCAATAATGACAAATCAACCTTTAGAATTTAACTTTTTCTATGGAAAACGAACAAACTCCATCAAAAGAAGAAACAACATTTTAAAATAGGGTGACAAATGATGCCTTCAAAATATATACGAAAACCTATAGAGTGAAGAAAAGTTTAAACCTGTTACGATTAAAAAAAGTAATACAACGAATATAATTTCTTAAACAAATATTCAAAGTATAATATTTCCAAACAAAGTCCCCCCCCCCCCCCATCGCTATTTACTACCCGATATGGCCATCATTTTATTTAAGCTAATGGCGTAAGGAAATGTTTCCGCATTGCGTGTAGATATAGGGGGAAACCATTTAGGAAAACCACTCAAGTCTCAACACACCCAACCTTCTCGTCACCTGTAAATTAAACCAAAGAGACTAACATTGCGTTTTGATGATTATCTCCACTATAATACATTTGATCTATTTCTAAAGAGTAGGATGAGGAAAGTGGTTCAAAGTGCACCCGTATTAACGGAAAGAGGAATAGTCAAATCAAAGTGTTAAGTCTCACGTAGGAAACGCCCTCATTGCACCCGACCAAGATTCGAACTACGACCTTCCCCATCGCTGGAAAGATAGTATATTGAGAAACCTAACGACTTGACCGTATGACTACTAGATAAGGTTTTAAAAAAAACAAGCATTTTAACAAACACTAAAATTCGTTATTATTTCCTTAAAATAAGAAATCAAATTTAAGGATTTCTAGCTCTTATCTTCACACATGACTGAAGTAGATGATTGTACTTGAGTATCGCACGATCTCTCGACTTTATCTTAAGTCTAGTACAGGTACACAAAACATAGAGTGCCCGCCCGGCCATTAATTCATCACTGTGAAAGGGTAAACCCACATTTCACCAATGATAAATTTTCTGCCATGTCGAGAATTGACCCGGACTCTCTATTAATTGTAGCACGCTACCGTCTGAGCTAAAGTTTAGTTGTGTTGTTAAAAATAACAAACCCTTTCTTAAATAATACGTTTAACGTTTAGAAAATGTTCCTCTATTTATTTTCGAAAAAATTTCCAACTATTTAAATGAACAAATATAAACGAATACCCCACGTTTTAAAGTTTCCACTTCAATTGAATTTATCCTCATGATCGTGAACATCAATGACATTAGAAAAAATTATAATAAGCAATTAAAACGAACACAGTTTTGGGGAGGGCTAAATGTCTGCATGGTGTTACATGGGTTTGGGAGGGGAGTGGGGGCTAAAAAAAGTAAGGAAAAAAGCGTTACGTGGTTTACGGATGACCGCTAAACAACAAACACCCGGCGACTTCCATCTCCCATTGCGCGTGCAATTAACTGTGCTCTACAATATTTGCTCTTTGGTTCCCTCTGTCGGGTGTATTGACCCCGACTTACTTTTTGCTCGGGTGGCATAACCGTAGGCTAAAGTTCGGTAACTGCTGTGTGCAGTACACCAACTTTCATACTTGAAAACTTTTTAAAACATCGTTTTGTTTGTTTCCGTGTCTCATTGATTTGGGAGAGATTGCTCTACGCCGCGGGCAGAACCTCAAGACTTTTTGCCTTTTAATGCGTCGACAGACCATCTCTGGTGATTTGGATGGTTTGAATCCCGGTCAGAGGTCTTAGTTCCCTAGTTATAATGTAGGCGGGTATAGGTGAGATGATAGAGGTTCGTAGTTCACTTTAAACGATGTCTGGTTAAAGCCTAGAAATAAAACAACAATACTTAATTATATTTATGTATTGAACCACCAAGGGAACTTCTTTTAGTAGATAACCCGCCTCGGTGGCGTATTGGCTAAAGCGCTAGTCGTGTTGAGCTCGACCGCCGAGGACGGGGAGATCGAGGTTCGAATCTCGGTCGGGTGAACTGGGATGGTTTTTCTCCTAAATGGTTCCACTCTTCTTCCACGCAAATGCGGGTTCACTTCCTCTAATTGAACCTTCCCAATTCCTAATCCATTAGCGTAATTAGTACTTAGAGCGTATAAACTCGAACGGTTTGTAAGAACGCGGTGCTAAATATTATTATTATTATTATTATTATTATTATTATTATTTTAGTAGATAAATAAATATCTAAGTTGCCAATACCAAAAACAGGTATATGGTGATCTTAATTGTCTCGAAATTGACATCTGATCAAAAACACGTTGCTTCATTGCAGAACACATGCTTTGGCGTCCGACTTATTAAGTCATTTGCAAACGCGTCATTGTACTAAATTAAAGGTTCAATTTTAAGGTTCGATTCTCGACATAAGTAAAATTAGATTTTTAGTTTACACATTTATTACTAGTTGACGGCTGGTGGGCTGAATTTGTGTCTATTCCATGGATAAAGTTAGTTTGTAAGTCTTGGGCTGATAATATCAGTTGATTAAAAAAATTGATTGGTGAAAATTAAATCATGGTTTAAGCATGAATATATGAAAATATAATTGGTAAATTTGTCAAGTTTCGGATAATGTATTTCTGCTCGATCCTTAAAAAAAAAAATTCACCGCGTCTCACTACCCGTTCGGGCTTTACGCATATTTTATATCAATTACTCTGAGGTAATAGGAAGGAGAAGGTAAAATTGAGAGGTAATATTCCCACTTTTGCGTGGAAAAAATACCTCGGTACACCTGGCTAGGATTCGAACTCCAATCTCCCGTCATTGGCAATCCAATCTCTTGCGAGAGAGACGCCTATGACAAATCGACCATTGAAGCGGTTCCTTCTTATTTAATTTCTGTGATGACAAGACGTTGAAGCCATCGCTCGTCATCCAACACAAGGTAACAGCGGTTAAATCACCGCCAATGCCAAAATTATTATAAGCCAAGGTCGTGAAGGACGGATAGCACACGCAAGAAGGGACAACATAGTTGGTATTTTGTTGAAACATTGAATTTCAAGACCAACTGTGGCGTAGTACATTGAAAACGCACAGGTGTAAACAAGACCTCATATCAAAAGCGCACGTGGAAAAAACAACTGCATAATGTGGTAGGGTAACATGACAAACATGTATTGTAAACACCCCTCTTACTTTTTACAATAATTAAAATAAAATAATCAACAACTCGTAACGAACCCACAAGCGGTGTTGCCATATAGGCACAGATGCGATACTATAACAATGGTGCGCTTTCAATGCAGCCCTCTTGATGCTTTGATAATGTTGTCGCCCTATTCAGAATTATTATTATTATTATTATTATTAGCATCGCGTCTTACTACCCGTTCGGGTTATACGCACTTACGCTAATATGTAATGGTAGGTGATTGTGAGATAAAATGGAAGACCTACAGTTAACGTGGAATCCGAACCACGGTGGAGGCCTGCGATTCCCCACATTCACAAGTTGTGATTAATACACGTCTTGTCAGAGGTGAAGGAAGGTTTGGCAATCAGATAAATCTGTGCTGGGACCGAGATTGGACCAGCACAGAAGTCCGACACCTTACCCCTAGACAAAACTGATATATTAAAATACTTCAATAGTATAATCAAAGTAGCCTTTGCAAATAAGAATAACCATTAACGCGAATAGAGATGAGAAAACCACAACCATACATCACATCACTTGTCAAAAACCACCCTCAGTTCACTGAGCCAAGATTCGAACCTTAGCCTCCTCGTCAACAACTATCGAGAGCTAGCTGCTAATCACGCGCTCGATCGCTCGCCAGTTTGGCCGAAACCCTAACTCTAAGAAGGTCGTGGTTCGATCCTGACAAGCCGTTCTAGAACGTTTTATTTTTCTCATTGCGTCTTTCAATCCTTTCACCAAGTCAATAATTACACGACTCTTCGGTGAGTGCTCGGTCTAAGACCTAATTTTCGCAATAACTGGATTGAAGATTACGGAAAGGCTGGGGCTCAAATCCGGTCGGGTGTACTGTGGAGTTTTTCATAATTTTCCCACGCCCTACACATAAAGGAGGGTCAAAATAAGTTAAGTAAATAGTTGTAGGACGCGGTGAAAAAAAAATCTCTGCTTTAAATTAAAATATTATCCTATAACAATTTATCTACAAGCTTCATTACAATTTATTTATTTTATTAGTTTTACTCGACTAGTTTCTCCTAATTTTTTTTAATGACACCTTGAGTCGAGAATCGTGCCAATACCAAGGATCTTAGGTTCGATTCCAGTGTCCAATATACTTTTTCAACTGTTCAGTATTTAAATGCACACCTGTGAACGGCTGCCATCAATGATAATCCACAAAGGTATTTTTTTTATACTGTAAGCGATTTGCTTGGAGGCTAGAGGCTTGTTCAGCGAGTAGCGGTAAGCGACGCGCTGTTCACATAGCAAGAGATATCTATCTAGTTGAGTCAATAGCAGTCGCAATGCAGTGTTGAGTGCGTTGTTTCGTCATGTTACTGTCAAAACTCTCTAGAAATTAATTGCACTCGAGAACATAGCTCTAAAACTCAATGTTATACCTTGTGCTTGTAGAGCTTGCTCGGTTCATGAATTTAATAGAAACTGGTGAATTTAATAACTTATATCGTCAATCTCTCTTGTATGATGATACATTTTTTGGAAGATTTACGTATAAGTAAATAGTCATTGATTTCTACTTTCCAAACCAAAAGAAATATTGACCAACAATTACAACATTTTAGAGAACTGATTAGTGCTGAACTAAGAAGACTTGTTTAATACTCTGAGATAAGTCTTTTATTAGAAGCGATTTAAAAAATAGTATTTGTATGTCATATATTATTGTTTATTGTGGCTGAGTGCAAACAAA
>JBCFYV010004310.1:0-21906 GCA_039000515.1 Timema cristinae | reverse complement strand
ACCCCGGGTTTTAAACCCTTTTAAAATTTTTCTTAAAAACAACAAAATTTCAAAAAATAACACCCACAATAATTGCGTCACTTTTATAAACAAACACAGATTATGGTTTGATACATCCAGTGTTGGAATCAAATTAATTTTGAATTTCAATTAGGGGTCTAGTTACCATTGATATGAGATTGATTTTAAATAGAAAATATTAATCCAGTCCCGCAAAAACTAATTAATTTATGTGCGTGCCTGTTTAGAGGATTTAAGTTAAGCGTGTGTGGCTAAATGGGTTTTAAAACACTTGTTTGTTATTCCTATTTTAAATCAATTATTACCTGAACATCTTCCGAAGCAGCTTCACTCATCAAATTACCTTATTTCTAATAGATCTTCAAAGCACACACACAACACTCTTAATAATACTATTCACTAATGAAATTAATTACTGTAGTTAATGAAATTAGTTAGATATTTTCTTGGAAAAACATCACAATGACATTATACTTTCCACGTATAAAAACACACAGGACTATCACAAAACAACTTTCAGCTAAGTAACAATCACTTTTCACTGCACGAACCAACAATCGAAACTCTCCCCCGAGGTTTTAAATTGGATGTTCGAAATTGAAAAGGAGAGACGTTCTCTACAACAGTCGCGACGCGCGAAAACACGACCCGCGACAACTAAACGCCCCACGTTGTTCTGTTGTCTTTATTATTATTTCTCTCCCCTTTCGCCGATGCTCTTTGTTATTCTCTTTCTCCTGCTTGTTGACGGCGGCCACAGCTAGAGGCGCTGTTGTAGCGCAGCCGCTCTTCAATGGAAACATTTCGACTACAGCACATGGTGGGGAGAGGTAAGGAGGGAGCATAGGTCTAAGATATACCTGTTCGACGACGAATTCCAAAGAACGTCTCTTGATGTTCTTTGAACCGACAAATCATACAACTGGATTAATCTTTTCTTGCTCCTCTTGGCGATAAAACATGTTAAGTTTATTCTCATTCTTTCGTCCTAAACAAAATCAACGGCAATTATTTTAGAACCGCGTCTTACTAACCATTCGGTTATACGCTTTATGTACTAATTACGACAATAGAGTTTTATTATTATTATTATTATTATTAGCACCGCGTCTTACTGCCCGTTCGGGTTATACGCACTTACGCTAATGTTAAGGTAGGGTGATTGTGAGATGAAATGGAGGACCTACGGTCTAACTGTGAATCCGAACCACGGTGGAGGCCTGGCATTCCACACATTCACAAGTTGTGATTAATACACGTCTTGTCAGAGGTGAAGGAAGGGTTTGGTAATCAATAGATATGTGCCGGACCGAGTATTGAACCCCGGACCTCAAGCACAGAAGTCCGACACCCTACCCCTAGACCACAAGGTCACCTGGTTTATAGATGATGAAGGCTATATTTATAATAAGTGTATCGCATTTGCGTGGAAGGAGAGTGTAAAACATTTTGAAAAAAACTCTTTAGCTTACACTTGACCTATATTAGAACTTCAAGCTTCTCGTTATCGGCAGTCAAGTATACTGCGAGAGGTAGCGCGCTAGACCACGAGAACACCGAGACGGTTAGTTTACATATTAGTTGGTCAAATTAACAGACGTAAAAACATCTTATGTTGTCACATGGTCATAAGGCGTCACTCTAGCAATAGACTGAACTGCCTATGACAGGGAGATCGGGGTTTGAGTCCAGGTTGGTGTACTGAGGGTATTTTTTTCTAAAAGGTTCCACTCTCCACGCAATTGCGGGTACACATTCTCTAAATTCAACCTACCACGTTAGCTAATTAGAACATATACGTATAACCCTAACGGTTAGTGAGTCATAAGCGGTGATGTTTTTTTAATATATAGTAAATCAAAAACGTAAGCTTTTGAACGAATGATCCAAAATTGGTGGAAATCTCAATTCCCACTAAACAAAGGCCGGCGATGGTTTACTCCTCTAGTTAATATTCAGATACTAGTCGGGCTCATATTCGATAACCTCCCCCCCCCCCCACAACCCTCCTCCTCCTCCAATCAGCGGGTCATCTGCCTCTGACGACACTCAGGTGCTGTTACTTGATACAGGGTGTCACAGAAATTATCATCCTACGAGTCACGTGCGCACAGAACACAGCCCGGATTCTAGAGGAGGGAAAAACTATTCACTCTTGGAGTTGGTACCAAGGCGTAGAAATGAGGAGGTATTATGGGAGCCTCACCCTCCCTCCTCGAATTTGATAAAACCTCCTCTATGGAGAGTGTATATATACATATATATACACTTTTACTGACTAAAGATGAAGCAACATTTTATAACGGACATCCCCTAGAAAAATTAGATCCCGCGCCCTTAGTTGTGACTAGCTTGATATTCTTCTGTTTAACAGCAATAATAAGTTCAATAGTTTAGTTGTTTTTTTAGTACTGTCCGATTCCCTCAAATTCCCCTTTCCAACATCCTTTCAGCTACCATTGCGGTGATTACAGTGCCACCAACCTTCACATTAATTTTCAGTATTTTTTTAAATATCTTTCTTTTATCGTATGGCATAATACAATAACCATTTTTTTTTAGAAAATAAAGGACAAATCAGAAATTGTTTTCATAATAAAGAAAAACAGGTCGCGTTTATTTATTTCACTAAAACTAAAAAGCAGGTTGTCTGTATGTGGATTATCAGTCACAGAGCGCTACCCAGGTACAATATAGGAGGTTGTCTGCACGTCTTACCCACAACCACAATGAGAAGATATGATAGTTATATAAAGTTGTGGAGTCGGTGTGTGGCCAGTGGCGCAGGAACGTTTTTATTTGGGGGAGGGGGGGGGGTAGTTTGAATATAATCATGTGCTGTTATAGGGGATAACATTTTTGGAATTAAAAAAAGACCAGGAAAATTTAATATCTAGTGTCCCATTGTGCAATTTTCTCATTTATTTTAGGCGTGTCAAACAATAAATAAATACACGCAAAACAAATTGATAAACATTATATCTGATGCGGCTCAACTAAAAATTATGAAATTATACTCGTTACTAGTTATAAAACCACTAACTAGTTTCGCAATGTCAAGTTTGTTGAGTCTCTCGGGGTGTCATTCAACATACACAAATGATTTAGTCTACGTTCCCTCGTCGTGGAGCGAAGATAGTGTTTTATGCGTCCAAACATTGAAAAACTTCTTCCTGCAGTGGCTGATGTAGCTGGTTTCACTATCAGAGTTTTCAAAAGCTCATCAGAGTATCATCCAAGCACATTTTTATTTTATCGTGTTAACTTAGTGTGAACTTTGTATCTTGCATCACAAGATCTTTACACTATCTAAAAGTTTTTTTATATTATTTTGTAAAAGGGGGGGGGTAAAATTACACTATTACCCTCTAATTTTTTGGGTTAAAATGTACCGTAATTTAAATTCCAATTTCCCCAACCCCGGAAACCCTTTGGGAAAGGGTAACAAGTTCCCAGCGGAATCAAACCCCTTGACCTTAGATCGAACAATGCTGACCACTCCCAAGGGGCCGGTTTTTATATCTTGTCATGTTAAAATTTTTTTGTATCAAATAGAAAAGGGGACAAAAAAATAAAACTTTAAATATTTTTTTTTTAGTAATATTCCCGAAAAATGGGGGGGGAGGGTGGTAATTTCTGTGTATCTAAAGGGGAGGGCGTTTTGGGCTGAGAACGGTGAGATGAACATTTCAGCGTTTTCGACGATGAATTTGAACTAATTTCACATTTTCGAAAAAAAAAGTAAGGTTTTTAATTTAAGGGGGCTTTTTGATTTTTTCCCCCCACTATTTTGGAGTAAACCCTTATTTGAAATTAAAAAAACCCCTTTTAAAAAATAGACGTTTCCATAGGGGCCCCCCCTTAAAGTTCAGTGGCCTAGCTCGTTGTTATTTTATATCTACCGCTCATTAGCTCACCGGACAAAATCCGTTCCTGATTCGTAAACCCGTACAGGGGGCACGGGGACAAAAGTGGGGCTATCAAGTAGATTATCTCGAGTGTGGAGGTGGGGATTTTATCTGTACAAATTACTGGAATTTTGTTTTTCTTAATGAGTTCTCTCTCTCCACGCAGTGGGGGGTACAGTTCCTTTTTATTATTTTTTTATTATTATCACTTCGTCTTATACCGTTGGGTTATCCATTTTACGTAATTGTAATGATGGGCTTTGGGAAATAAATGGGGGACCTACAGTTTAACGTGGGACCCAAACCCACGGTGGGGCCTGGCATTCCCACATTCAAAGTTTGATTTAATACCGTTTTGTCAGAGGTGAAGGAAGGTTTTGTAAATCAATAAATCGTCCCGGGACCGGGGGTGAACCCCGGACCCCCAACAGAGACCGCACCTTCCCCCAAGCCCAAAAGGTCATTACGTCCTCAAAAATTAAATTTTCCCTCACCCCAGACTTTAACTAATAAAGTGTCTTACACCCCGGATTGGCAGTAAACGCGGTGGTAAACAATAAATCGGAAAAACATCGCACGCCTAACCACGGGGTTGCGGGAAACCAAAATGTGACCATCACTCAAACTTATTTCGAAATTTTTTGTTTCCACAGCAACTTAATTGGGTGTCAGTAAAAATAAACTAATGATTTTTAAAAAAAATCATTTTTTGGACACACAGTTATGTAAAGGTTAAAGGTTATTGAAGGTCACTTATATGCTGGTCGCCTACTGATCGCCGCGCGGGGCCCGGGCCCTCGTTTTGTCCTTCCGGGGAGGGGGGGGAGATTAACAAAGATGTAGTTTCCCTATAAAAGGGCGAGTCTCCGACTGAATTCAGGGGAGAAACTTGTACTTAAAAATTAGGGGCCTACCATGAAATAACAAAAAACATGGGCATAAAACGGGTAAATTTAAGGCGGGACCCCTCGAATGGGGGGGAAGGGGGTCAACATATACATGTGGTGTTTTTTCTTTCTCTCCCCCCTTGTGCTTAAAAAAAAACGAATTTGAAAGTTGATGAATTGGGGATTTCATGACACCGAAACCGAAAAAGTTTTTTTTTACGTTGCTTTTTTTTTGGTTAGTTTTAGGTCTAGATCAAACCCCCTTTTACTATCGGCCTATGGGGTTTTTAAAATAATTTTCCCCCCGTGGGGGTTTTTGGAATTAGATATATAGTTTTAATTTTATTTATTTTATTTTTAGCACCGCATCTTCTACCCGTTCGGATATCCCCTATGTAAAAAATTACATCAAGTTTGGGAATCAGAAAGGTTTAATTTAAGGCAGTGCCCCCACATTTGCGTGGAAGCCGAACGTGTTTTAACATAAATGGATTCTCCAATTTTGGTAACTTTTCCCCAAACTTTGAGATACAAAATAATCGGGTCCCCGTTTTTGGCCAAAAAGGGGCTTTTGGCCAAAAAGTTTAGGCTAAACGCCTTTAGGCCAAATGCCTTTGGGCCCCAAATGCCTTTTAGGCCAAATGCATTTGGGCCAAATCCTTTTGGGCCCAAATGCCTTTTAGGCCAAATCCTTTGGGCCAAATGCTTTGGCCAAACCCCTTTTTTAGGCCAAACGACTTTTTGTAAATTTAATTTTTAACCTTTTATTAAATATGTTTTGCTGCCCCGGAAACATTCTTTAAGATTTTATGATGTAATAATGGCGGGGTGGGGGGGTTTTTAGTTAAATAATAACTACCGTTTCAAATATTTTATCTTTTCTCAATTTACTATTTTCCCAAAGGAATAGCAGCCGTCCTTAACCTTTGTACCACTTTTGTATGTTGAACTTTTTACATTGCCAAGGTTTGTACAAATTTTTGACCCCCATCTTTTAAATGTGGGATGCCGGGCCCCCACCGTGGTTCGGATTCCACTTTAAACTGTAGTCCTTCTTTTCATCTCCAATCACCCAAACACTCCACTTTAAGCGTAAGTGGGCAAACCCCAAGGGGTTTTAAGAGGGTGCAATAAAAAAAATTTTTTTGTACCGTTTTGTACCAGAAATAAAAGTTTTGTACCGTACCTTTTTTTTATAATTACAAAACTTTGGGTTAAAACCATTTTAAAAATTTTTGTTTTTATTTTGAATTTTTGAATATATTTTTTTTAAGTGCCAAAGTATATTTTATAGTCTTTCTAATAATTTGTTTATTAATTTTGCAAAATGAATAATCAATCATCTTTTTTTATAACAATTAACTTACTCGTTTTTTGCCCACGGCTTCGCCACATTTAATTTGGGGGGTTTTTTTTTTATTTTTAGCAAATCTTTAAACCCAGGTTTTTCTCCAAAACTCGATACTCTGAGCCTTAATGAACATAAAATTAATGTTAAGACCTTATTTTAGAATAAAATAATTGTTTACTTAAAATACAAAAATGAAAACATTTATTTTTTAATTATTTGTTATTTTCTGATAAGGGGTTTGTAGTTTTTATAAAAATATAAGGTTTTGTAAGATATTAATTAATTTTTATTGCTTTCATAGGCCAAACAGAATTTTAATTTTTTTTAGTCAATCATAATTTGGGCAAGTCAAAAGAAGTGGAAATTGGTTTCACACCTTCATCTAAAATCCTTCGCGCCTCGCAGTTTGAAAAACCCCTGATCAAAACCCCAAAAAAATAAAATTTCAGCACGAACAAAACTTTTTTATGTTGATGAACCCAAAAAATTAATACTACCTAAAAAAGTAAAAATCTTTTTTATAAATATATAATAATTTTTTATATATATATGCAGTTTTTGCACAATTTTTGTCGCTTACGCAAGACTTTGTTGAAATGAACACCAAAAAGAAATAGTTTAAATTTACTAACTAAACATAATTAATTTGAAAGAACATTAGTACTAAACCCCTCACTTACAAAAAAATTTTTTCTGTTAGTAATTTTTCTATTGGTTTTTGATTTTTTCCCTTCTCTCCCCAATCATAATTTCTCTAACTCCCATTTAAACAAATTTTTAAGAAAACTTTTTTTTATCTTATTTTGTTCTTCTACCTGCCACCCAAAATTTCGATTTTAAACTATAGAAAAAATTTTTTTAACTCCCCCCCGCCCCCCTTATTCATGGGTTACTTTTAAAATCCAGATTATTGGGTTATTTGGAGGGGTGCATTTGGGGGGCATCCCAAAAATTAAATTTTTTTAACGACACTCACTGAGATTTTAGTTTTCTTTTAATTTTTAGATTTTGGCCCCCTTTTTTCCCCAAACCCCACTTTGAAAATTTATAGTCTAATGTTATTTTGGGGCTATCTGGGATTTGATTTATCTTTATTACTGAAAAATTTTTTTTTTTTTTTCCAATCTAAAAAAGTTTTTTTCTCTATTAACCCACCACTATTTCTCAAATGAAAATTTTAAATAAAATAAATAATAAAATAATAAAATAATTATTATTATTATTATTATTATTTAAATGTCTATTTGTGTTTTTTTCCCGTCCCTAATTAAAAAATTTAAAATTCTTTAAAAACAAGAAAAAATTAAATAATTGTTTTTAAAAATTTGACTCCAAGCTCCCTTCCCTCCTGCAATTACTCAACTCAGAAAATTTTAAAATTTTTTAAGGTTTATTTGGTCTCTTGATGGCCCTTTCCCTTATACTAAAGCTACTTGAGTTGTGGGGAAGGGCTCGTTCACTTTACCGGCCAGCATTCACTCTCCCCAACACGCAGCGCTGTGTAACGTTTCGTAACTACCAAGTTTGCTTTGTTCAATCAGGAATGTGTATAGCACTTTTTTAATTATTTTTCGCACCACGCTTATCCCCGTTCGGGTTATCCCAAGTACTAATTACGCTAAGGGGATTGGGAAAGGGGGAAAGGGTTGAATTGGGGGAAGTGAACCCGCATTTGGTGGGGGAAGGGGAAAAACCCTTGGGACCCCCCCCCCCCCCCAGTTCCCCCGACCGGATTCAAAACCTCGATCTCCCCCCCCTCAGCAGTAGATCCAACACGCTACGCGTTGCATTACCCCCGAGGGGGGTGCGTCGTTACAAATTTCTTTTTTAGTCAAGTTGTTCCCCAAATCAATGTAAAATAAAATTTTTTGTATTTTTATTGTAAGCTTTCTTATTTTTTTATGCGTGAAGGATACAAAAAGTTCATACCGTATAAGAAAATCCCGGGAAAGGTTGTATCGTTGACGTATGCAAAAAAATAATCTAAGAGATATGGTTTATAACCATGACTTCCCTAAAAGATTCTGATGTCAGATAAAGAGTATTCCCCTTCTAAGAATGAAGATGGAGTATGATTCATATTTTATTTGCTCATAAATTTTTTAAACCTAAAAATATGAACAAGACCTTCAGTCCTAACTGCTGAAATTTTCCCTTTTAAAAAAGCAAATTAAAATCCCCCTTATTTGGATGTCCCCAAAATTTTATCCGGGGGAAAAAATATATCCCCCCGGAATCTAGGATTGTATTAGATTTACGAAAAAATATAAGGGTTTCAGGGCGTGAAAACATGTCCCTCCAAAGTTTTATTTAGGGAAAAGTCCCCTTCTATATAAATTTTAATGATTTTTTAAATAGTTACTTAAACTGAAGATTTAATATCTTTTATAACCTTTTTAAAAAATCGATTTTGTTTCTTAATGTGGAAGTAGTCTATAAAAAAATCCCCCCATCAAGGTGGATATAATTTTTTATTACCGTGCCACTTAAAAATACTTTAGAAACATTTTTCTAAATTAAAAAATCACTTTGGCTGTATGACACACAGAATTGTTTTTGTAAAAGACTAGTTTATTGAGTACATGAACAAATGTTAAGTACGCAAGTTAAAAAGCTTTAAGGTATTTGGTGAGTAAAAGTTCACATTTTAAAATTTTGTGTTAACTTTAATATAAATTTTTTAAACCCCCTTTTTAATAGGGCCCATTATAAACCAAATTTTGTAGTTATGAAAAACTTGAATTTATATTAAGTTCAAGAGGGTCAAACTATAATTTAAAGGGTAATATTAGATTTAGCTAATTTTTTTATAAAGTTTTGGGAATAATATATTTTCCCCCCTCAAAGTTGGAGATAATTGTGTGTCCCCCACCTATACTCCCCCCCCCCCCCCCCCCCCCCTCATTTTGGGAAAAAAAGTTTCCTCTAAAATTGAAAATCAAATCCCCCCGGGTGTAACAAGGGTATTTTTCCCTAAAAAGGGACCCCCCCCCCAATATACGCAAATTAGGACATTCAATCTAAAAGTAACTTCCCCCATTCCTGGTTTATTAGGGTAAATTGATGTATGTGTACAACTCAACGGGGTAAGTCACAATGGAAAAAACCCCATTTTGATGACTACAAAAGATGGCGAAGCTTTAAAGTTTGGGGCAGGGGGTTTGTAAAAAACTTTTTTAAGGGTTTTTAGGTCTTGACCCAAGCCGTGGAAAAAATTTTGAAAAAGGAATGCCACTAAAGTATTGGGGGGTTCCCTTTAAACATTTGAAATAATAATGATTGTTATTAACTTTTTTTAATTTGATGCAACCATCTTCGTTCAAAATTTAAGTATATCAAGGGGAAATTTAACAAAATGGAGCGAGGCACATTTCGATGGGGGGGGAAAAATTTGGTAAACCCAACCATCAACCCTTCCCTTTTCCCTTCACGCCCAATGATGACACTCGATATAAAACGTGACAGACAAACGTAAAGTAATTATTTCCTCAAGGCCCCCCGACAAACTAAATTAAAACTAAAAAAATACAAAACCACCCCCTGACATTAATTCTCATTGTAAAGGGGAAAAGCCACAGTCAACCATGATACGTTTTTCGGACTTCCGGGGTCGAACCCGGGACCTTAGCTCAGTTAAAAAAACCTACCAAGAGTAAGTGTCGGGCTGGTATTGAAATCAAATTTGTCGGGGATGTGTTGTTTGCAAAAAAATTCTATATTACGTGAAAAAAAATTTAAACCCTTTTACACAAATAAACACTGGACTTGGTATTAACGCTATAAACTACCTATCTCATAAGCAGCACTCAAAATATAAATTTTTTTAAGGACGGAGGTCGGGGGTGTAGTGTATTCTTCTTTTATATTCATTCAAGTATTAAAATTTTAAAAGCTTTTGAATTTAAATGTTTTAATTTAATGACAAATACTTGTTAAAAAATTTTTATGGAGTTCGGGCCTTCATTTTTTTGGTACAAAGGGTCCTTCGTCTAAAAGTGAGAACCCCTGGTCTAACAATATATGTTAATGTGTTGAATAACACGCCTGGTAGCTTTGTCAGTTCGAAAAATTTTATATTAATTTTAAAACCCAAATTTTTGGTGGGGTACGAGTGATTCTGAAGTTCTATAAAGCAGTCCCGTGTAATAACCCATATCTTTTGTTAAGAAACTTAAAAAAAAAAAACGAACTTAACTACCAATGGTGGTTTTATTACATTTTTGTATACAATGTATGGGAAATACATGGTTTTGCTTTTTTTAAAGAGAATAAAGTGGCACTTTTAAAATGTGTTGTTTGAATAAAATAAATTTTTAAACCCAATCTTAAAAGGGCCTATTATAAAACTCATCTCTGTGTCTAATGTTTTTGTTATAAAGTAAAAAATTTATGTTTTATTGAAATTTTTAGGGGGTTATGGGGGGAAAGGGCCCCCTTTTTTCCCCCAATGATGCCCATGGTTTTTTAATAAACGCTTAGTTTGAGGTCTTTATCATAGATTTAATTTAATTTAAAAATATGATAGTTATTAAAATTTGGTTTTATAACTTTTAACGCCCTTTTTCTCCAAAAGAAAAAAACAAAGTATATCCTTACTTTTATTTAATTAAAGGGTAACAAAAATTTAGTTTAAAACCCTTTAAAAAAAATTTAGATTATATATATAATAGTTAATAATAATACTTTTTTAGCCCGTGGGTTTTTAAAGGATCCTCATTTTTTTATTTTTAAGTCAACATAGTAAGTTTGTATTTTCTTAAAAAATTTTAAAATAAAGTTTAAATTAATTATAATTAACAAAAATGTCATTTGTTAATTTGAATATGATGTATTTTCACTGTCTAAAAGTTTTTAAGTAAATAGAGAAAAATCTAGTTTGTTGTTTTTTTTATTGTATCTTTAGCCAGCAAGCTTTCCAATTTAATAGAATTAAAAGGGAGTATGAGGAAAATAGAATTATGAGAAGTCCCCCGTTTTCGGGAAAAAAAGGGAAAAACCATTTTGGAAAAATTTTTTTTTAATCGTGAATTGAGCAGGCCGTGTGCACATTTTTGTCCTCGATTCATATTTTATAGTAAAAATATTTTTTTCAAAAATGAAGATGAAATAATATTTAAAAAAATTTGATACATAAACTTTAAAAAAACAAAAATTATACAAACAATACATATTTAAATTAATAAAAAGCAAAGGATAAGCAAGACAGAGGTACCCCCCAACAACCGTGAAATCAAAACAAATTTTGTTAGTGGGTTTGAAAAAGAACCAAAGGAAAGTTTCCCGGGGGAAAATGAATTTTATTATGGTTTTCTTCAAGGTCGTTTGCTATTATTAAGGAAGGAGGGAGGAAAGAATGCTGCCTAATCCCCCCCCCAAATATTTTTTTAGAGGGGAGGAGAAAAGAGAAGAGAAAATTTGCCTGTTTCCACGTAACTCAAGTTGCCCCCACATTGCGAAAAAAAAATTTTTGTTAACATTTGTGCTCATTTTTGCTCATATGGCCCGAACATGAACATTTTCTGTGAAACTGGCCAATTTAGAAATATTTAATGGGTGGGCTAACTTAGCTCAACTAGCCACCCCAATTTGAAAAACAAAACATAACAAAATGATTAAGTCAATATTTTGCCCTTTTGGTCATAGTGCCAAAATGAACATTTTTGCTTTAAAATTATAAAATCTAAAAAACAATTAAGGGCGGGCAACTTGGTCTTCCTTATCCCAAAAACCCGTAGGAAAAAAATTTAATTCAAGCAGGGCCCCCCGATTTTTAAAAATCAATGTAAAAAAAATTCGGTTTTCACCATTCGTTTGTTTTTTCGTTTGTGCCATATGTGCCCAAAAAAAAGAGTATTTGTGCTTATAATTAGAAAAATCTAGAAACAGTTTTAAGTGGTGGGCATCTTTAGCTCTATTGGATCGCCTCATTTTAAAAGTTATCTAAAAGGCCAATTCCACCCCCCGTTAAATTTTCGGGCCCAAAAAGCACAAACTAAGAACAAACGAAAGTGAATTTCGAATTTTGTTACATTGTATTTAAAAATTGTAGCCACTTGAAATATATTTTTTCTACAGTTTATAAAGGGGGAAAGGGTTTAAGTTAGCCCCCCACATTAAATGTTCTCTAGATTTTTAATTTTAAAGCACAAAAGTTCATTTTAGGCACATATGAGCACAAAGGAACCAAAGGGTTACTTAAATAAATTTGGTATGTTGTTTTTTTTCAATAGTGGGGGGTAGCTTGAGCTCAAGTTGCCCACCCCTTTAAAAATTTTTTAAAATGGGGCCCGTTTAAAACACAAATTTCATGTTCGGGACATAGAGCAAAAAAAGAGCACAAACGATTTGAAAAAAAAAAATTTTTTTTTCGGGAATGGGGGCCAACTTAGCAGTTTTTCATTAGGTTAAGAGTGTCATTTTGGAATGGAGAACACAAGCGTCCAGCGGGGAATTTTTACCAACCCAAAATCGTCAATTTTTCCCTCGGCCTCGCGCAAGCCATTGCATTTGGAGGGGCCCCTTTCTTACATCGTACGGGTTTTTTGCCCCCGGAATTTCATCCGTAAAGGGTACCACATTTTGTATTTTTAAAAGTTTTTTGAAGACTTAAAAAAAAAACCCAAAGACAATTCCAAAAATTTTTGTATTTTTTTCACAAGTTGAAATAAACCTGAAATGCTTTCAAATTCTAGGGGGGAAAATTTGTATATAGTTTTTAAACAAAGGACCTATGTGTTTAACATAGCCCCGTTGTTAATAATATCACCCTTAAAAAAAATAGTTCACTGTTTTAAAAAAAATAACTGTATAATTTTATATAATAATAGTTATAAAAAATTTTTAAACCCAAAAATAATAATAGATTAAGGATCTGTCAAAAACATAATTTAAGTTTATAAAATATTTACTGGGAAAAATTTATTTAATGCGTCAATTATTTATATATTAATTATTAATACAAAAATAAAAAAAAATATGTTCAAAATATCCAGTAGCGCTAAACGAAAATCGGGCTCATTCAAAAATTTAAAGTGGGTGGGTTGAAATTGGTTTCCCCTTTCATTTTGCCTTTGGAAAAGTTTCAAAAATCCCCATAATTTGAATGTACGCATATAAATTTTAACCCCGGTAAACAGTTGAGAAGGGGTTTTCTTATTTTTTTTCGTTAACTTTAGAGGAATATATTAACAAGGAAATAATATGGAAATCATATAAAAAAAGGTATATAGTGTTTTGGAAATAAATGATCTATTTTTATGTAGAATTGTCAAAGTTTTTAGAAAAAATTTTTTAATACCTTTTCAGTTGTGCTATCTTAAATTTGATGAAAAAACTAACAGTACCTTTTACTTCCGAAAACCGAAGTTTTTTAAATTTACTTTTAGGCCAAATGACTTTAACCAATCCTTTTAGGCCCCAAAAGCCTTTTAGCTAACTGCCTTAGGCCAAATGCCCCTTTTGGGCCCAAAAGCCTTTTAGGGAAAAGCCTTTTAGGGCCCAAAAGCCTTTTGGCAAAGCCTTTTAGGCCAAATGCCTTTTAGGCCAAAAAATTTTTTGGTTTCATTTTTAGGCCAAAAAGCCTTTTGGCCCAAATCCTTTTTGGGCCCAAATGCCCGTCCCCCAAAAAATTCTATTTCAAAGTTGTTGGCCATTAAAAAAAAAATATTTTTTTTGAAATATATTTTTTATAAAAACCCAAAATTTTCCCAAAGGAAAAGGCAAATAAATATTTTTTTTAAAATGGGGGGCCCTTCGGGGAACAATATTTGCTTTTTTTCAATTTTGTTTAACAGTGTGTTATAACATTCATGTTCCCAGTGAAATGTAGTGATCTCTTATTTATTATGTTTTTGAAACAATGTACAAATACATTATTTCGTTTTCATATCTTACGAATTTTAAGTAAATGTATCCATTTTTAGGGAAATGACCTAAATTACAAACCAAGGAAATGTCACATTGTTGCTGACTACATTACCAAGGAAATGTCACATTGTTGTTACATCATAAACCAAGAAATGTCAAATTGTTGCTATATTACAGACCAAGTAAAATATCGCATTGTTACTGACTACATAACAAACCAAGGAAATGCCACATTGTTGCTACATCACAGACAAAAGAAATGTCACATTGTTGCTGACTACATCACAGACCAAGGAATTACACATTGTTGTTGACTACATCACAGACCAAGGAAATTCCACATTGTTGTTGACTACATCACAGACCAAAGAAATGTCACATTGTTGCTGACTACATCACAGACCAAGAAATGTCACATTGTTGCTACATTACAGAACCAAGGAGGTGTTGCATTGTTGTTTACCACATCACAAAGGAGATGTTTTATTGTTGCTAACCAAATCACAGACAAGAAGAAGTTGCATTGTACTGACTACATCACAGACCAAAGAAATGTCACATTGTTGCTACATAACAGACCAAGGAAAAGTCGCATTTTACTGACCGCATCACAGACAAGAAAATGTTGCTTTTTACTGACCAAATCACAGACAAGGTTATTGACCTGGAAGGATGACAAGTCATGTGACGTACCTTGCTTTGAGATGATTAATATTAGATAGATATAACTTATATTCTTTACACGTTCTTGTCATAGATAGCAAGAGAGTTTGGTAACCTGGACACAAGCGATGAGTTTTGTTTCTGAACGTGTTTTATTATGATAAATATTTATTCTAGTATTTTATGTGCATTTCTGAACCTACTGACATTTTAGCGCACGACTAAAGGAATTAACTTAAAAATCTAGAACAGACAAAACATTCAGTTTCCCAGCCATTAACTTGTCACTGTGACGAGGGAAGCTTCAATTTATCTAGTGATGAATCTTTCGGAACATGCCATGAGGTTCAAATCCCGGCCAGGTGCTTGAAGGGAGCTTTTACCTTGAGTTGCTTCCTGTCCTCTCTTGACGCAAATATGGATACATTTATTCTAAGGCTTCAATCTCGTAATAGAATATACTTCCGAGGACGCAACCATCGGGTTTAGAATCCGGTCACATGTAGTGAAGATTTTTTTTTACCTGAATGGTTTTACACTCTCTTTCCGCGCAAATGTAGGTAGATTTCCTCTAAATTCAAGCCTACTCATCCTAATCACAATAGTGTAATTAGTACCAGTGCGTACAAATCGAACAGGTAGTAAGTAATACAAGGAACTTAAAAAATTAATCTTCATCCTCAGTTTAATCCGCTATCTTGACTTGTATCCAATTTATGAATATGCCAGCGGATGTTCTCGTATCTTCACATGGCTTCAGCTGTTACCTGAGCTCACAAACGATTCCAAGTGCGAGGTGCATGCAATCACACGGTAATAAACCAAGGTAATCATGGTCCAATATTTACACCAGCTCAAGCAAACAATAAACATCCAGCAGCAGACGAGAGACCTCGGCTCTGGTTGGATCAGCACCACTCACTGGCATTTAACCCACCACTCACTGGCAAGGGTACTGGCATTTTACCCACCACTCACTGGCAAGGGTACTGGCATTTTACCCACCACTCCTTGACAAGGATACTGAGGTATTATCATTACCCCACCTGTGGGAACAAGGACTTCATGTCAAACTTGTTATATATGTTTTCCGATGATGAGAAAGGTAGAGTTTAAATCCCGGCTTATTGACAGAACAACCTTGCTGGAATGAAAGCAACAGAGCTGTTACCTGTTATTGGCCTCCCTACCCACTCTGATACTAGAAGAATCACAACAGTAAAAATATTTACAGTACTTACATTTGCGGGACTAGAGCAAAGGTTACAAAGTGCTGCCCACGGGCCATCTGCAAGGCCCATGACTGTCTTCGTGTTTCTGTTTTGATGCATATTATGCTCGCAGAATTTAAAACCCCACCATCCTCAGTCAGTATAAAATCAAACCAGACGAGGCTAACTCCCTAAACCACGTGCCCCCCAATGCGGGATTTATTCTATTTTTAAATCCTCGTACCGTATTAGTAGTTAAAAATATAATTACTGACTTTTGTTTACCTCCTTTATTATTATTATTATTATTATTTATTATTATTTTTATTAGCACCGCGTCTTACTACCCGTTCGGGTTATACGCACTTACGCTAATGTGTAATGGTAGGGTGATTGTGAGATGAAATGGAGGACCTACAGTTTAACGTGGAATCCGAACCACGGTGGAGGCCTGGCATTCCCCACATTCACAAGATGTCTTGTCAGAGGTGAAGGAAGGGTTTGGTAATCAAATAAATCTGTGCTGGAACTGAGGATTGAACCCCGGACCCCCAGCAGATAAGTCCGACACCTTACCCCTAGACACCAGGTCACCACCCCCTCATTTAAGTTGGTAGCGTGTTTGTCTGCTGAGCTGAGGGTATCTGGTTCAATTCCCGACATGGCCGAGTAAAGTATCATAGGGGAAATAGGAGTTTACTCTGTAACAGTGAGGAATTAACGGCCGGCATCTGGATGTTCTATTTGTTCTAGATTTAAGTTAGTCCATACGATTGGTTTAGTAAGTGCACGTTAAAAACCGTTGATAAAAATGATAACAAATTAAGAATCTTTTTTTCTTTTTTTCTCTCAAACTCAGCGTCCTACATACCCGTTTGGGATATGATAGTGCACTAATGGAGTTAGGGATTAGCAAGGTTATATTTGGAGGAGGTGTAGTCGAATTTGCTTGGAGGGAGAGTGTAAAACCATCTTGGAAAAAGCACCCTTGTACATCCGACCGATATTCGAACCTGGATCTCCCCGCTATCGGGAAATATAGCCTACTGCGAGGGTAGCGCGTTAGACCACGTGGCCACGAAGCGGGTAGTGTGAATTTGAAATATATATATGTACAGTAGCCCCATGGATTCTTTGGTGCTGACTGACAGCTCAAGCTGAGAGCTTTGAAAAGTTACCAGACCAAATTATGTATCCCTACGCCGAGCCATATGATCTGCAAAAACATGTTGTTAGCAGCTGTCACTTCTGACGGTCAAAATTTAGGTACTATACCTAAATGTCAGCTGTCAGCTGTCAGTCAGCACCAAAGAAGCCATAGGGCTACTGTACCTACAAATATATATACCCTATATTGTTTCTGACTTTGCGCTCACGTAAATGTGGGTGCATTTAAATTTATTTTTCTCCCTCCTTCATTCCTGACCAGTACTGTAAATATTCGGTTAGCCTGGATGGGTCGTAATAAAGCTAATTAAAAATAAATAGGTCCTATAAACATTTACTTGATTTAATATTTTGTCTGCGTCATTGCGTGGCATATTGCCCGCCACCTTGGGCTCAGTCTTAGAACAGCTCTTTCAAGTATAAACTTTGGCAGCCCCTGGACAAGTGGGGAAACAGGGGGAACATTAATGCGCGGGCTCTTATTGAACCTAAAGATTTTGTTTTATTTGATCCCTCCCGGATCTGACCCATGAAACGCTTAACATCCCCCGCACCTCATATCCTCCTTCCTCCTTAGTCCAGAACGCTCAACAGTAAAGGGGAAAGTACGGAATTAGCTACAGGCGGTCGGCTCAAACGAGGGTACGCCTACCAACCCTACTCTTCAAGGTCATTCGACCATCGGAATTTTATCGTGTAAGTTTAACTACGTATATAATTTATACGCTATAAATTGTAATTCAATAATTCAAATTAATACATTCAACCAGTTTAAAGGGTTAGACTTGTTATTTTAGGCTTTTTACTTACCATTGTTAAGGTAAAGTTAAGTAAATTAATGTGGGAGGCTGAAATTTAGTACAACTAGACATTCATTTTGAGGTGTACACAACCAAATATTTATAATATTCCTTTCCTTTTATTCTAGGGCTTGGCCAAAGTCGTAAAACCTATCTATGACAGGCCAGCATTGAAAAGTACACAAGTACCTTACAAAATATATAATTATATGAAAAAATAAGATAAACAATCATAGATAAATGATATATATAGGCTACTGAAGTACTGATGAATAGTTACAAAAAAAAGAGAATGAAATAATAAATAACTTGAGAGCAGTAAAATCAGCTTTAAAAAGCAGTGAACAATAAGCAAACAAATAAAGCAGAATAATGTGCATTTAAATATTTGAGGCAAAACCTCTACAGCAGGGGTCATCAACCCACAGCCCACGGGACACTTGCGGCCCACTATAATAATTTTTGCTGCTCATGATATATATATATATAAAATTATTTCAAAAGAAAAAAAATACAGATTTATATTTTACATAGTAAAATAATAAAATAAATATGTATTTTAAGCTATTTTGTAAACAGTTTTTGCTTTATACGCGAAGAAAATATTATATTTGTGGTAAAATTTTAACTTGAGCCAGCAAATGACTAACCTATAGATAAGAAGGGATGTTAGAACATAGTCGGAGTGTTCGGATATAGTCGGGAGTCTTCGGACATAGTAGGGAGTCTTCGGACATAGTCGAAAGTCTTCGACATAGTCAGGAATCGTCGGACATAGTCGGAGTGTTTCGGGCATAGTTGGGAATGTTCGAACATAGGCGGGAGGTTCGGACATAGTCGGGAATGTTCGGATATAGTCGGGAGTGTTCATGTTCGCTCGTCACTGATGAGACACTCGGGACACCAAAAGAAAAAGAAAACATTGTGTTCAATCCTAATATGTGGGTACAGTCTTGTGAGCTAAAAGAGACAGAAACTTTGGACCTTGAACCTTAAAAGGTTGAGGACCACTGCTCCACAGGGTAAACTAGTGAAAGGGAGTTCCTTAAATAACTCTCTGATAGAAATCGAACTCAACAAATCTAGAATTCTTACTATGGATAGGCTCACCTTGTAAGAGTTGCTTAGAAAAAATAATTTTGTATTACGAGAGGCCCGAGAAGGGATATGAACACCTACATGATTAAAGTGCAAATTTACAAGAAATGTTGCTATTGTGAATATTAAAAACAAAAAGGGCATCACAATAAAGTCTACGCGAGTAGAGAGTATGAGCCCTAAGAGTTTCGAATTCCGTCATAATCATAATAAATCTGGTTAGTAAAGAGTTTATAACAGAGCGGAGAAACAAATTTTCTTTGAACGTTATCCAGCCTTAGAGAGTCAGTTGAGGTAAAGGCAATATTAATAGTAATAATATTATAAATATTTCACTGTGTACATCTCATATGAATGTCTAGTATAGCCTACTGAATTTCAAACCCGCACATTAATTAAAACTATAAAATATCAAGTTTGACCCTTATAGCTGGTGAACGTAATGATTCGAAATCATTGAATCAGTATTTAAAACTTGTAATTATACACTTGTTAAAATTGTGCAGTATAATGCTGATGGTCGGATGACCTTGAAGAGTTCTTTGTACTCTCTTTGATTGTTGTAAAAACATGGATGTAATCTTACTATTCACTTATTGAAGACAAGTGTAGTCTTTATGAAATTTTTCGTGAATATTGTATGGAAAATAAACATTGGTTAGCAGAAGTTTGGAACGAATCAAAATACTATTTTTATTGATTAGTATTATCTATAAAAACTATTTTTGATCCTTATTTAGTGAATGTTATAGTATATTATGTTTCAAATAAATTTCTCTACCCTTGAAAGCTAAATATAACAATTTTCAGGATTGAACATAATTACCTGACTTTAACCTCTCAATTTTAAATTTACTGACTTTTCCAGGTTGGTTTTCCATATTTTCTCTGACTGGTCACAAATATAAATAATAAGTTATGTAATCTTATGCGATGTTTGCACTCACTTTAAAAGAAAATGTGATAGTAAAAAACATTATAGTTAATATATATTAATATTATTAATAGTATAGCATATAATTATAGCTTATATATAGCTAGCCTCCATACCCCCCCCCACCCCCCCCCCCCCCCGAGTCTTCATTTTTAGAATGTACTCTTGCAGGATCCGGATATGGTAACCCTAGTTGTGTTTTTTAAGCACCACGTCTTACTAACCGTTCGAGGTATACGCTGGTGACCCTAGTTCATGGTCCTGTCTAGGTAGCTGAGATATTGCTAATCAGATGTTGCGCTTAGGTTTAAATATCGACAAAACTTTTATCAGTTAACGACTTTGTTGGCTACTGGAATGAACACTAAACTATGTTATATGATAGAATCGACTGCCAATGATGGGGAGGTTAGGGTTCGAGGTCCAGCCAAGCGTACACAAGGTTTTTTTAAATAGTTTTCCACTCTCCCACCACGCAAATGCGTCTCTAATGCATTATTGTAATTAGTGCATGCGAACAGGTAGTGAGACGCGTTGACAAAAAACAAACAAAATATCTTCTTCCCCTCAATCCCCTCACTCATCACACCAATGGTCTTAGTTGTATGTGTGGCCTTGATGAACCAGGCGCCATTCCTCTCACCCCAGTACCGTGTTTTGGCGGATACCGGTTCCGCTTGTGCTAAGAATGTCAACTTGTGCCAACATATGAATAGGTCAGGATCCCACACACGTCGTAAGGGATTATGGAGCGTGTCCACTGGTGCTGGGTGAGGGGAGGACCAGGGGCTTGAATTCCGTGTAAAAATTATATTGACAGTGATCCAAACCCACACAGACTTACAAGCTAACTTAACAACATAGATTTTTTGGGGGGTGATTTGGAAGCTATCTTGCATTTTAGCTTGACGCACCTAAACACTCTAGAAAGAGAGGGAAGATGAAAATTCACAAGTCCTTCTGTTTATTTTTTAAAACAATTCCGCTCTTCCTCGCACGAGTATAAACACTCACGCTATTATTATTATTATTATTATTATTATTATTATTATTATTATTATTATTATTATTCAGCACCGCATTTTACTACCCATTCGGGTTATACGTTTAATTAGTACCAATTACGTTACTGGGTTAGGAATTTGAAAGGTTTAATTTGAGGAAGTGAGCCCAAATTTTATATGGAGGGAGAGTGGAAAACCATTTAGGAAAAAAAAACCTCCAGTTCACTTGAGCGTGATTCGAGCTTCAATATCCCCGTACTCGGCAGCCTAGCTCAACACGAAACTAGTGCGTTAGCTAAATGAGCCACCGAGGCGGGTCTCACTCTATTATTTGAAGTTTTACAATATAGACTTTCAATTCAAAATTATATTTTTCTTGGTTTCCTATTAAATATAGCCCCTATACATTTGTTTCAAAGGACGTGTTAAATCTACATCCTGGAAGGAAGATTCCTACTGGATATTTCGGAGAAAATTAAATTTAATGAGCTGTAGACGATTTTAAAAATAACTTTAAAAAACTATTCAAGATAAAAAAAACAAACTGTATGACCCTGTAACCAGCTCCCTAAGTTCCTGAGCTAAGATTGACCTCTGTGTGACCTCTAGCCAGGTCCCTGTCTCCCAGAGCTACGACTGACCTCTGTGTGACCTCTAGTCAGGTCCTTGTCTCCCAGAGCTACGACTGACCTCTGTGTGACCTCTAGCCAGGTCCTTGTCTCCCAGAGCTACGACTGACCTCTGTGTGACCTCTAGTCCAGGTCCCTGTCTCCCAGAGCTACGACTGACCTCTGTGTGACCTCTAGCTAGGTCCTTGTCTCCCAGAGCACGACTGACCTCTGTGTGACCTCTATCAGGTCCTTGTCTCCAGAGCTACGAAACTGACCTCTATGTGACCTCTAGCCAGGTCCCTGTCTCCCAGAGCTACGACTGACCTCTTTGTGACCTCTAGCCAGTCCCGTCTCCCAGAAACTACGACTACCTCGTGTGACCCGA
>JBCFYV010004309.1:0-20400 GCA_039000515.1 Timema cristinae | reverse complement strand
TTTTATCCTTAGTTCCGATTTAAAATACCTTTAATTTAAAAAACAAAATATGTAAAATAGTAAATAGAAAGCATTTTGAGATACCTAATTATGTTGTATCTCACGTATCAAAATATTATATGTAGCTTACAATCAGTTTCACTGAAAGGTGACATCAATACTTTAATGGACTAGACTAGCCTACAACCGTATTTTATAAGCCACTATGCTACATCATAGTCTATGATAATAACAGAAGTGTTTGTCTGTGTGCGATGCCCAGCCAAATCTACGGCATGTAGAGATCTCAAATTTTTAACATAGGTGGACAGAAGGGAGTTCCGAATGCACCTAGGAGCAGGATTTTTAAATTTTCAATTAGCTTTTTAACCAAGCTATTTTAAACAAATTTTTGAAGGAAATATTTTCTGTTTTAGAATTGTGTGTCTCAGAGACATTGGCACCATTGGTGAGGGGTGGGGTTGGGGGGATTGCTTATATAAATTCTTATACCACAGTGGGTCACGGGCAACGCAGTACGGGATTGCTAGTAATTCGTAAAAGAAAGCTTGCTAACTTTTAAGATAAATGGAGTGTAGGGTATATAATATGTTGAAAAATTGCTTCAATAAACTGTACATAATTTTTATTTATATGTATGGGCCCTATATGATTGATTATAATTTCGAACTGATTAACTTTTTATAACAGTCAGAACCCCCTTCAAGGTCGAATGATAAGTAGAATTCACAAACAAATGACAGGGAGACATAGCTGACTGGCCCGTTTGTCTGCATTATCTTTATATTACTATCTGGTCTGCATCCATGTACTCAAACAAAATACAATAATTTAACTTTAGTGTTTACTACGTAATTTTAAATAACAGAAATCCTTAGAACTTATTTAAAACTATCCTATATTTTGTTTTAACTTAAATTACTTGAGAGTGGAATTTTAACTTACACCGAGAAAATACCACTTTTTAAATTAATTCAAGTATTCATGAATGATTTTAAATACATAGCATCAAATAGCTATTTTAGACCTGCATTAGTGTCCATGCGGTATGCTATCTAGCCTTCCGTTATCAAATAGTCATGTTTTGATAGGGTCACAATTTGTGGGGTGTTTTTTTTATGGTTATATATAAGATATCACACATTTAAAACACACTTTATAGTTAAAATTTAAACTATTCAACTGGTTGGAACTTTCACCCTCATTTGGTGAAAAATATTAAACAATATCTAACCACTTTTTAAATTGGTATTTCTAAATGTCTGCAATTCTTCTTATTGCTCCTTAATAAATAATTGCAGTTGACAGCCAGTCCCTTAGTTAAAAAAAGTCCATTTTGTTTCAAGTGTTCTTTTAAATTTGCAGCAAGTAAACTTATTTTTGGGGTAGGATTAGAGAATTATTTACGGGGGGGGTGGGGGATTAAAACGGGGGAGAGTTTACCTAAGTTGCTCGGAACCGCCAGCCCTACATTTCACTCGAGGACTCAATTTTGAAATCCCTTTTTTAGTAATTTGATTTAAAAAATTTGTTTAAAAAATGCTCACTTGATTGCGCTGTAGTATGGGAACCCGCATCGAGCTTACTAATGTTGTGGGTAAAGCCTCAAAAAGGGGGGCAACATGTTTAACCTAGCGTTATGGCCTGTTTTTCCCTTTCCTGTCCCCTGGATAATTGTACAAATAGTAAACAGGGGTTAGTTAATAAAATGTTTTAAAAAAAATTTAACTTGAGTAGTGAACATATATATCAAGAATTTCCACAACGGGGGTGGTGATTTTAACTGCTTATTTTTGACAAGGGCACTATTGTTTTGTGAACATGTTGAATAATTTAATTTAAAATTAAATTATCATACGGGTCTTAAATTTTTTTTTTTTTTAAAAATTTTTTTTTTTATAAATTTTTAGCTCTTTTAATAATACCCCAAGCTTTAAACTTTAATAGAACATATTTGATTCGATAACTACCAAAATTACGAAAAATATTTGCATGTTTCAAGATAGAACATGATTCGTTCGAAAAACCATCCAAATTGACGAAAATATTTGGATCGATTCAAGACTAAATTTTGAACTCAAAAACTTTTTGAGATGTTGGTGAATTATTTGGTTAACCACACTAAAATATAATTGAATTTTTAAAAAAAAAGATAAATTGAACACTAAATTTGAGGGCAAAACAAAGAAGAAAAAAAAACTTACTTGTGTTTTGGCTTGAATCTTTTTTTAAAATTGTTACATTTATCCCCAGGGTTTGCTATTAGGGTGGGCCCCTTTTCTCCAATAACCTTTCTCAAAAAACGCTGGTAAAAAGATTATAAAGGGTGGCAGTCTGATCATTTGCTTTTTAAATCAAGAATGCACCATACCATTCGCTTCATCCTTCCGTTTTAGTTTAAAAAAAAAAACCCAAAACCCCTAAATGTGTTCCCTGGCATTTCGGAAAAAATCTCTCTTTTACCTGTAAACCTGTTTTTATAATAGACCCAAAAGCCCCAAGGGAATAAAATAAAACAATTCGATGCTTTCAAGTAAAAATTTTAAAAAAATTTTTTTTTAGATGAAGCTATATTCAAAAAGGGGTTTAAAAAAAGGAAAAAGCTAGTTAAAAATTTTAAAAAGTAAAAAAAAAAATGAAGTTAAAAAAGGTTTTAGAATATCTGCTTGCAATTTTACTCTTTTTGGGCTACCTACTTTTACATAAAAACCCAATTTACTTAAATTAGGGGTTGTGCGAAGCTTCGAAACTCGAAGTCAACGAATATTAATTTTTGACTTCGATTTGACAAACAAAATTTACTTCAAAAAAATTCGAAGCTTCGGCAAAAAATAATAGGTTTTTTTCAATTTTAATCATTTTTGGCTGTTATTCTTTAGATTATTTTCTTTTTACCACACACAATTCACAATTTAAAACAAATAAACTTTAAATTTAGAATGTTTAAATATGTATGGGGGCCCAAGCTTCCAAACAAACTTTTTTCATTTGTTTTTTACCAAAGATGGGCCCTTTTCGATTTATGGGTTTAAAATATCGATTAGTTCGATATTTTTTAAAAATTTTGTATGACACAAAGGCCATATTATAAAACGACTAGTTGATTGGCCACTTAAATTTATTTTCCCCAATATTTCACTGAATTATGACCACTTTTTTAAGGGGTAAATCCACATTTTGTTAAAAAAAAAGTTCCGTAAGTACTTTTTTCTTATTCTCTAATAAAAAACGTAAATTTTTAAATAGTTTTTTGATGAAATATTGAAAAACTCGCCTCCCAAAATTCAAAAATCGATTATTTTCATACCACAGGGCTGATCTTTCCCAAAAATTTAAAACGTTCAACTATTTCACCGCCAATGACCTAAATTCACGTGATAAAGTTTTAAAAAATTTTAAAAAAAAAACAATAAAAATTTAAAAAATCTATTTTTGATTTGAATTTGCATAATTTTTTAATGAATCTTTTTCAATACTCTGAAATAAAGAACTGAGTTATTTGCCAACTAAACAGAAAATTTTAATACCATGCGCCAAAAGGATAATTAAAAAAATTTGATAGAAAGCCCAAAAAATTAACTTTGAGACAGAATAAAAGAAAAAAATATTTACCCTTTACTGTTTAAAATTTTTTTTTCAATTTTAATATACTTTTTTTTTAACTAAACGATTAAATAATTTATTTTTATTAACCCAAAATTTTATGGAGAGTTTGATGCCCTCATGTTGGCAACTTTAGACTGTTTGTTTTTTAATTTATCAATTTTTGGTTGACCTAAAAAAATTTGCCCAAAACAAATAAAAATAAAAGTGAAATGGGGGTATTTTTCACGAGAGCTTCTGAAAAAAACTCCCCAGTGAATATATGCCTTAAAAAATACAAGACCCCAAAAAAGGTGATATTGTATTAGAAACCTTTTTTCTTTTTAAAAAAATTTTCATTTTTTTCTGTGAAACCAAAATATTTACTTTTTTTAAAAAATTTAAAAGGGGTAAAAATAATTTGGATTATTTTTTTTTGACATGGTTGCGTTTACTACATTTTTTTTAATGTGTTGGTTGAACATAATTTGGATTTTACAAATTACTTCTTTAATTTCTCAATTTTAAAATTTTGGGCTTGAATGCTAGAACTATATAATCATTTTAATACCTTTAAGCCATTTTTTTATAACTGTTTAAAATATAACTTACTTTTTTGATTTCAAGCTTTTAATTTTTTAAATCCTCTACCCCAGGTCAACAAAAACACTTTAAAACCCACAAAGACGCAGCCATCTCAATTCAAGAATTTAAAAGAACAAGTGGCAAAAAAACTGAACTACCTCAGCCCCTAAAAAAGCACCTATTCAGTAAACAATTCAAGGTGCCTTCAAAAGGGGTTTGATCATCGCCTACCAACCCAAAGCACCAAAATTAAAAAGCAAATTGCAAAATTTTTTGGCAATGAGTCTCTGCCATACGGTTTTGGGGGAAAAAGGCTTTTCAATTTAATGAAAATTAGTCCAAACTACAAATTTCCCTTGCCGCCCCACATTTTCGCAAAAATGTCCAGCACTATAGGTGATAAAAAAAATTTTTTAAAATGCAACTTTAATGATTTCCCAAAACTTTTTGTTTTGTCACTTCCCTCAGAGGTTTACCCCCAAAATACATGACAGTTACAAAGCTGACGTGTCACTTTTAAAAAAACCAGACCTTTGGTACAAGTCTTTAAAAATAACACTGTGCTACTTAATAAATAACAACTGTGAAAAACAAGCTACACGCAAAGGCTGTTTGTGAATGGGGCTTGCTTTAAATGAAGATAACTTCCAATATATTGTGTCAGCGTAATGCCCAAATTTTCGTTCTGCAGTTAATTCCCGTTTTTTTCTATTCCATGTTTTACCCTTCCTACTTTTTCTATCCAGTGCCAAAGCGAATGTCCCCGGTGTTTTAGCTTTCACAAAAAGGGAAAAGCAATTGGGGGACATACGTTGTAGTCCCTCCGCCAGAAAAAGATTACATACTATAAAGGAAGAGAGCAGGGTTTCCCGCTCTGGAAAGTCCCGGGAAAAAAAATAATAGTCAGGGGAAAATCAGGGGAAACTTTTTAAAAAGGTCGGGGGAAAATCGGAAAACAATTCATTCTTAAAGTCACACTTAAAAAAAAAAAAGAAAAAAATTTTTTCTATTTTCTGCGTCATAAACCCGCCCCCAATGAAAAAGCTGGGGGCACTTACCATCTCAAACTTGCCCTAACAAAGTTTTGTAGATTTTATTTCAGAATGTAAAGCGGGGTTCCCAGCCGCACATGACAATTTTTTTTAAATTTAGTGATCACTTGTTTTTTTTCTTGTTCAAAGGTTTGTATCTTTTAAAATTTGATACGGGACCCGGATGATTAGACTAACCCGCAAAGTTCCCAACAAAAAACCTTTTTTTAACCCCCCTCTGTTTAAACCCAGCCATTTCCTAAATTCTCTACTGATAAGGGTTTGAAAATAATAAGCTGCAGGGATTTTTTAAAAATGTCAAAAAAAATTTTAAACTTAAGTAATATGGGGAAAACAAGCATTAGCTTCCCATGCAAAAACCAAATCATATCAAACCTTGAAACTTTACAAACAACGCTCTCTGTTACTTTTTTTTCAAAAAAGTCAAGTGATTCAGGTTTTAGAGCCCCCCTTTCAAAGAATCTCTGGCACACAAAGACATTCTCCTATGATAATTTTTGCTGGTTTGCTCGAAAAGTTTTTCTGTTTCTCAAAAAAACGTAACGTCGCAGAAGGAAGTGTTGTAAAAGTGAAATTAGTGTAGTGCCTCAAAGAAACCAAACACTTTTGTTTAAAAGATGATATAACTAAGGGGGAAGTCATTTGGGGTACAAGTTGTTACAAAAAATGTCTTCAATTCGTGAATAATTTAATACAATTTTCAATTGATGTTTCCCCAGTTTCCCTTTTCCAATGCCTTTCCTTTTTTTGGGGGGAAAGGGTGCTATTCATTGTGCATGGGGTTGGGCCCCTTCTTTATAATAATTACTGACGCCTAAAAAATTAACAACTTTTTTTAATTTGTTTTGATGAGGCTTTAATAAAAATTTTCAAAGAGGAAGGAAAATTGAAAAAAATTCTGGGACAAAGAAAATCATAAAGTCATCACGACTTAAACAGTGGGTTTTTTGATAGGACACTGCTGAAAATTACTGAACATTTCTGGGTGGTATTTTTCCTCTTCCACTCTCTAAGTTATACAAGTGTTTTAAAGGTGGCCCAAATTCAATTTAAAGTTTAAACATTCTTCGGGAACCCCTCAAATCTGTAACGACAATAATTTTGTAGTTTGCTAAAACTGGGAACTGTGGCTTCTGTTTTTTCAGGTTCCTTGAGAACAGGAGAAAAGTCTGTTGATTGGGAAAAAGTACTTATTACGTCACATTACTACTTTCACGATCCCAGCTCGCGAGCATTGTTTCCACCCCCGTTGACAGGGGGTACAAACTTTTCCCTTTGAAGTTCTTGGTGTCGTTGGTTAGAGAATGCGAAGTGCTTTCAAAGGGGGTTACAAATTTGGGACCATGATTAATTTCTCAAAGAAGCAAAACTTTCCTAAAACAAAACCTGTGAGAACGAAAAGACAGCCTGTGATTTCCCTTCCTAAAGTGTAAACTGCGTTTTGCAAGACAATTTCAATGAATGCAGCCTTTTCCGCAACTTCCGACATCAAAACCCAAGATCCTACTTTTTGAAACTTAGAAACCTTTTTAAAATACCCTTAAGAAACGTTGGTAAAACCCGACTTATGAATGCACGGTCCCAAAATTACTGTCAGACACAAAAAAAATCAAAAATTTGATCCCTTTGCAAAAATATTGTATAGGATTCAACAAAACGTTTTTTAGGGAAACTGCGACACAGTAAAAAAAAAAGACAAAAATTAGAATTTTTTACAGAGGCCGCGTAAACCACCATGATTGCAAACACAAAAAAAAGTCCCTAAAACGAAAGCGTAGAGTTTGTCTTCATTGGATCCTTTTGTTATTCAAAATTCACCCCACTGGCCCAGAAAAGATTTTCTTTTTTTTTTGGAGGAATCAACCATGCCAAAATCATAAATGATGTTCTGGCTGAAAATGCCAAGAAAAGAAAACTTGCATTTTTTCAAACCTCAAAAAAATCTGAGCTTCAAGAAATATTTCGGCCTTTTATCATTTTTTGATGAAAATAGGACTTTACCATTTTTGGTAGCTTTCTAAAGGAGAAGCAAAATACAAACACTTTGGAAGTAATAAAGATTTGCCTTGTCTTTTTCGCTGGGAAAAGCAACTGTTTAAGGTGGTTTTTTTTGTCAATAAATCTTACGGGTTGAAAACAGCATAAAAACAGCATTGCACAGGTCACATTCAAGATGAGATACAAAAGCAGGGGGGATTAAAAATATACACATGCAAAAAGATGGGATTACTGAGAGGGGTCAAACGTATCATGAATACTTAGAATGAAGAAGCAAGAAAAAAGTGAAAAAGACAAGAAGAAGCAGAAAAAGGAAATAGATATCAAATTTAAAGATTTAGAAGGAAAAGAAAAAAATTAATGAGGCAACTGAAAAGAAACGAGAAGCAATAGACGGAGTTGCAAAACGAAGAAGAAACAAGTTCACTTTATTAAATAAAACAAAATTTCTATTTATGACATAGTGTAATTTTAATAAAAAAAAATTGACTTGAACATGAATAATAGAAAAGCAAAGAGTTCCTTTGTAAGCTTTCATTTTAGGGAAATGTACGTTTAGGTAAAAAAAAACTGTAAGATACCAAACTCTTTTGTATGTTCTTAGTGGCCTGTTTTTTTAATACGTTTTCGCACGAACCCCAAAGGGGAAACAAGTTTTTTACAATTTTTTTGATGGGATTATTTTTCCATCATTTTTCCCCCAACTGATTGGAAAATGTCTGCTTCTTATTCTCTGAAGGTGAGGCAAAGGGCGGCGTAAGGGGGAGGGGGCCGAAAAAAATTTTTAAAAAATTAATATTTTCACTGTATATACCGTAAATTATAATGGAAATTTTATGAGAAATTGGGCAGGAACTTGGGAAAATAGCGGGGGAAAGTCAGGGAAAAGTCAGGGAGAAAATTTTTCAAATATATAGGGAAACCCCGAGATGGGGCTGCCCGTATCGATTAATTCAGTTTGTGGGCCCGGGGGGTCCAGCGATAAACATGCTTTCTGATTACTCTGTTTGAAAAGCTTTGGGGGAACTTGCCAATTAGAAAAAACTCGAGGTCCAAAAAGCAGTTTTAATGGAAGCAAGGGCAGGCATTGGGAGGGTTCTTTACCACAGCTGACGCCACCCAAAGGGAAAACATGGAACATTATCCAACCTCTTCAATGGTTTATACCTACCTTCATTGCCTCAAAACCCTCTAAAGGTTTTTTTTTTACTGAAAGAAGGGGGGGAGTTCACAAGAAGTTTAGATAAGGGTTTAAATCTCGCTTCATTTTACAATTTTAGATCTAATTTTTTGCCCACCATGCATGCACCCAAGATTTAAAAGGGGTCTTGTTTATGATATGGTGGCAGTAAACCGCTAGCAATTGAAGTTAAAAAGTTATGACAAGTCATCTTTAAGCCAAAGTTAAAGTGAACAACCGAAGCTCCTCTTCAGTTCTGGACATGGTCAAGTTTTTGGTTCCATACCAATACCCCCAACCCGGGAATAAAACAATAGGAAAATAAAAAATTACCCAAATGAACCACGGTTTCCCAGATCAACAAATCCCTTTAAAAGGTGGAAGGAAGAGGGGTTTTCGAAAATACCCAAAAGCTCCAAGGGAGCCCCCCCAAAAACCCGGGAATACCTGCTCAAGTGTGTGCGGGAAAAGGGGCTTTTCATTCAGGAAACATGAACTGCCCAACGTGAAACGTTTTACTCCCATTTTTGAGGAATTAACATTTTTTCAAAAAACTTAAAAAAGTACATTTCAACGCCTGTTAAATAATTTCTGACAAAGTTTATTTTTTTTTTAACTTTAAAACTGTTTATTTTGATTTAATTTTTTTCTTAATTTTTAATCCTTTTTTTAAAATAATTAAAACAAACCTACCTAATAAATTTTTTAAAGTTTAATTGCAAATCAAATGTGGGATAATATCATTGCACAATTTTCCAAGGTTTGTGTAAATTTTATTAGCATATAACTTAATCAATATTTTAAAATACCTATTTTTTTTTTAAAATTTTTAAATTGCTATTTACCCCCCCAAAAGTAAATGTTCTTTAGTGGCCCCCTACTTTTTTTTTTAAAAAAGGGGTTTAATGTTTTATTGGTATTTTTACAAAATTACCTAAATTGTAAATTTTTATTAAAGTTAGATAAAAAAAAAATTTTAAATAGATTTGAACTAAATAAAATTTAAAATTAATTTAAAAACTCCATTTTTTTTTAAAAAAAAAATTTTTTGTTTTCAGAGCTATTTTTTAGTTTTTAAAATTTTATTCAAACTTCGTTTCAAACTTAAAATTTTTTTGAATTTTTCCCCTTTTAGATTCGTTTTCAAACTGAAAAAACGGGTTTCCACCCCCCCTTTAAAAATTTAAAATGTTTTTTTTGAAAAAAAAATCTTTAATGTTTAATTTAAATTAAATTAGGCCCATGTAGACAAATACCAAATTTTGAGCGAGGCTATTTAGATCATACTTCCCAAATTAATGCTGAGGCTATTTTTATAAATGGGGTCAAAAGGTTGGTTCTTTTTAGGGGGAGAATGTGTTAAAGGGGTTTTTTGGATTTAAATTTGAAATTTAAAAACCCCCATTTATAAACAAGAAATGGGTGTTTACTAGGGGGGTTTTTTTTTTTTTTCGAAGTATAAAAAACCCGTTTTTTGGGTTTAAAAAAAAATTTTTGGGCATAGGCCAAAAAAAAAATTTTTTTCCGAAAAAAATACCGATTTATACATTATTCCATTTTTATTTTTTTTTACATTAAAAAATTAAAATTTTTTATGGAAAAAACGGGGAAATAATTAAATTTTTTCTCTGAAAAATTAAAATTTTTAAATTTTAAAATGAAATTTTCCCCAAAAATTAGTACAAAAAAACTTTTTTTAAAGCCCTTTAAAAAAAAAATAGCAAAATACATTTTTGTCAAATAAATATATAGTTTGGAAATGGAAGGGGAGTAAGACCCCAAAAATTTCAAACCCTTTTAAAAAATTTGTTTCGCTTTCTGAAAAAATTCCCAAAAAAGTTTTTTTTTTTTTAAATTAAATTTGTGATGGCTAATCTAAGATTATAACTAAAAATATTTTATATCAAAATAGAAAATTTAACTTTTCTTTTCTGCGTCCCATCCTTTGTTTCCAGGGGAAATTATCTACCCCCCGGGAAAAATTTTCAAAGAAAAAAAGCCATTCGTGCACGGGCCCTTGTTTTTTTAAAATTTTAAAAATTAAATAACAACTTTAAAATTATTTTTTTTATTTTTTTGCTGTGTAAAATTCTTTTTTTTTTTTTTTCGGGGAAAAAGTTTGAATTTCATTTGGGAAATTTTTAAAGGGGACTTTTATTCAAAATTTTCCCTACCATTGTATCCCATAAGTTGATAAAAAGCTGTATCGAGTTTTTTATTCAGTACCTATTTAATTTGAATTAGAAAGTATTCATATTTGTTTTTAAGTTTTTTACTTTTTGATTTTCAAAAAAATTTATATTAAAAACATCACCAAATTTACACCCCCCCTAGTAAGAATTTAAAATTCACCCTGTTTATGAGATTTTTTTTTTTGAATTTTTATTTAAATTAAAATTTTTTTGGCCAATAAATGGCTGTAGGTTAAGCTGGTTCCTTTTAAAGACTCCAAAAGCTAAAAAATAGCTAAAAAAATTTAAAAATTTTTTATCTTTTTTTTTGGAATTTTTTCTATCCTTGAATCTTAAATATCCTTAAAGGGTTTTTTAAATCTTTGAAGGGCCCCTTTTTTGGTTGTAAAATTTAAGGGCTTAGGGCCCCCCTTGGTGGGTGGTATCTAATCACTAAATTTTGTGTTATGTGGACTGACGAAAATGGGGAGATCGAAGTTTGAAAAATGCTTGGGTGAACTGGGGGGGGTTTTCCCTTTAAAAGGGGTTTTTTCTCTCCCTCAAACAAATGCGGGGTTTACTTACTTTTTATTTGACCTTCCGATTTATTAACCCATTAGCCCTAATTTTGTACTTAAGCTTTTAGCCCAAATGGTTAGTAAGATCCGAGTCAGATAAAAAAAAATTGCTTTTGGTCTGTTTGTAAGTCAGATCTGTCCCGTAATTTAAAAAAGGGAAAAAAAAAAAATTTTTTTTTTCTCTTGAGAATGAAAAATTTTTTAATCTACAAATTTCAAATGCCTTTAAAAATTTAAAGCACTTGGGGTTTCCCCCTCAAGCTAAAAATTTTTCCTCTAAAATTTTTAAAAAAAATTGGAAAAATAAAAACATAATCAACCCCACTATAGATCTTTTCCCCAGGATTTAAGAAGAAGGGGGCTCCTTTTAAATTTTAAAATTTGATGTAGAAAAATAAAATATTGTGACTAAGTTTTTGAAATATTTTTCTATCTTTTAAAAAATTTAAAAACATATTTGTTTTGGCTCGCACTTTGTATTTAAAAAAAAGCATTGGGAAAATTTCTATTTTCTGATGATGGGGAATGAAAGTCGCAGTTGATGCCGGTCGAGAGGGTGCTCTCTGGGGGCTGGGGGGGAGAAGCAGAACCACGAGAAACAAAAAGCTGGGCCCAAAAGACAAAATTTAAGGACATTTTTCTTCCCGCAAAGACACCAGGTGACTTAACACTCAGATCTCTACCAAATGTTATTTACTTTTAGGTTTTAGTTCAAGTCAAAGAATTAATTCAGACAAGTATACTGTGCATGAAAAGTCTTGTCATCATGATTGCTGAAAATGCAGTTCTCTAATGAAATAAATAAACTATAAAAACCTCAAATCGTTCTAGTCCAAAATTTAACTCTCTTACATCTATTAGGGTTTCCAGCCTGTGGCCTGGGTAATTTTTTTTTAATCAACCCATATATTTTTCACTACTAGTTTACTAGACCTATCGTAGCTTCATATGTCTTATAATCTATAAGACTAAGACAAGCACAACATCCAGCCCCCTGGCCGTTAATTCATCACTGTGAATCACCAATGCTAAAAATTTTGGCCATGCCAGGAATTGAACATACACACTACCGACTTGACAAATGAATCCATGTATAAAACATTATAGTTAAAATGAATATTTATGGTTGCTAAGACAAACGTTCCTGGCCTGGTTCATTATATTTGTCCAACTCATTATTAAACTATTCATAACTAAATATGTCACAAATTCTCTTTTCATCGATTTAAATTATTAAATTCCAACTTCAATTTTTTTTCCAACAGCCAATTTCAACCAATTATGTCAGAACTGCAATTTTTTATGAATTATATCTGTTTTTGCATATTTTAAATGTATGCAATGTTCAACCACAGATAGTTGGGTATTTTTTAAGATATTCAGGTTTTTTTTGGAGGTTAACATAAAAGTTTGATTCCTACTTTGGTCCATTATGATACTTAAATTACAATTTCAATTAATTAATTTTTTGGTTTTCATTCTTTAAAAGTTTACATGCTAGCTCCAAGTAAGAATATTAATAATATGTATAGATCTAGCTATAGGCAGTCAGTCATATTTGGTTTAAACATGTTTGATTATCAATTATTTCGATATTAGTATTTATGAAAAATTATGGGTAGTAATATTGAGTTAATGAGTTTGACATTACTAAGCTTAAAACATTTAGCATATTTATATCTACTTTCTCTGTTTATAACAGGTCTGTTAATAATTACGCAAGGTGACTTTTTGGATCTTAGCAGAATCTTGTCTTGTGAGTGATATTGTCGTTTTGTGTCAGATGCTGAGTCGCCACGAAAAAGAATTGGAGCAGATTAAGCGCATGAACCAGCGCAAGGAAGAAGAACTCCTCAAGAGACAAACAGTAGAAAAGAGGGCCCTGCCCAAAAGAATTCGCAATGAAATGAAAGCACGAGAGATGATGTTCAGGAATCACTGCGCATCAGCTTGGCTGTCAACAACTGATCCTGATGAGGAGCGAGACAAGCTCAAAAAGGTAACTAGTTTTCTCCCTCCCTTCCCCCTTTCCCCTAAACAAGTCAAACGTCAGTAGTTAAATTAGAGATGGGTCAAAGTCCGAATTTTGGAAAAAATATGAAATTAAAGGAAATAGGACTATAGCAGAATAGTAGAAAATAAAACTATTCTTTAAATTATAACATTTTTTTGCTAAAATGCATTAATTATAATATTTATATATTCATTTAAATTTTGAATTAATTGTCTGTGTCTGTGTTAAGATTTTCCTAAAATGATTTTGGGGCTGAACCATAAATAGAAGTCTTAGAACTACAAACAAATTCTCATTCAAAATTTTGAAAAAATAATTCTCAAACTGACATTTCTCGAATTCTTTAATTTAGAATATCTGCATGGTTTTTGAGGGTTCCATCCTGGTTAAAAAATTGTTTGTATTAAATTCAGAGAAAATAATGTATTCTCTTCATGGAGAAGTTTAGAAACAAGATTGTTCAGATCTAAAAAGATTAACAAATATATAGTGTGGCCACAGATAGGTAAAATTAAAATAGTTGGGTAGTTTGAAAATAAGAAAATATTCAGAGATTTGATCACGCAACAGGGAATAAATTAGACATCAAAATTAATTCAAACGAGAAAAAACATATTTTTATTATTTACATCTCACCATTAAATAATAATCAACCTCGGACACAGTGTTGCTTTAATTATTTTCTTCACCTTATCGAGGTCAATATTGCGCTGCCTAAAAACTGTTGACGTCTCTTACACGTATAAACAATGTCTTGCTTTCCTCTATTAGATCCTTTCTCGCTCTACTCATCCAATTTTATATCTTTACTAGGTTTTATCCTCTTCCTCACACTTTGCCATATATATTTCATTCCACACTCTTTCACTTCCTCATTCCATTTCTGTAGCTGTTCCTGTACTTCTCGTCCTTCTTCCCCAATACCTCAAGTCATCAGTAAACAACATGGCTTTCATTCTCTAATGCCCCCCTCCTCTTCGAGTTTCTTGACACTTTATTCATGACCATTTCCAGTTCCATTACAAAGCGTAGTGGTGAGAAAGTACTCCCATTTTTCACTTAATTTTTTATTTGAAACCACTTTGTCCACCCTTATGAGTCTTAAACGCTTATAAAGCTGTGTGAAACTTTGATTTGCTTCCAAACAAATATCAGCCTTGTTCTTGTTTTGAAAAAAAAAAATTGCTTTGACAATACAATCTTTGTCAAAAAAAATATTGCAGCTAAATATTAATTTATTATTAATTATTGCATTCTGAGCTTTCTATAGGTAAATTAGAATTAATTTCACATGGAAAAAAACCAAAGTTATTGAATTATAAGTTGTGAGAATAAGTGACTTTTTTTATCAGATTAGTATGTAATTTGTCAATATTTATGCATTAAAAATTTTCAAGTAATATAAGTTTGTAAAGTGATTGAATAAGTACAATATACTTTTTCAAGCATAAAAAAATTCGATTCGACTTCATAAAATATATCATTTATTTGATTTGAGTTTGCATCTAATTGAAAATTGAACCTTCACACCCTTACCATCTCAAGCTATCCCATACATACTATTTACTCTCATTATAACTCCTCTTTCCATTCCAGCCTTCTCCATAACTTTTTAGGCATTTTTATTCACGCTATCATATGCCTTCTTTACCATCATAAATACCATTCATTACCAATTCTTTCCCAAATTCATATGTTTTTTCCATCATCTGTAATATAGCACAAATAAAGTCTATTGTATACTTTTGTTTCTTAAATCTGTGCTGTTCCTCTCTTCATTTTCCTTTCATTTTCTTTCCTATTCTTTTTTTTCTTTATGTGAACAAGTATTTAACTACATTCACTTGATTGAATAATGAACTAAAATATATACCATTATATTTTTATCTCGGACATAATTCAATTGAAAAAATTGATAGTGTAGTTTAAAACATTGACAAAAAATTCATTTTTGAACAGTCACTATACCAGCAAATTTACATTATGTAGGGATGAAGAAGGTAGAATTAGAAGAAAATGTACATACATTTTTGCAGAGGGAAATGGAAAAAATAGCAATAAAAAGTATCTTCATCACACTTGATCTTGTTTTCAGCCTCAACCTAATTGTCACCGGAAAACCCACTTATGAGACTAGCACTTTGTCAGTGTGATCACCAGTTCAGGTCACAAACAATTTATATTAGTTCAAACGTGTGTGCCATTAAGGAGCTCCATACCTAGTAGCAAATAGTTATGTATACGAGTAAAACATAGGGAAAAAATTACATGTTTGTATGGAAAACCTAAAAGTGCCAGGGAATTGGAAAAGTGAATTTCTGTGCCCATCCTGTAATAATTTGGCTTCTAAAATATATTATCAATAAGTCTTTAAAATAGCCTTATTTTCTCTTAGTGAGGTATTTGATGTTACACATAAAAGAAGTACAGGTAAGAGAAATAAGGAACAAATAAAATTAACATACACGAGTACTTTTATAGCAAAAAGAGGAACACAGATCACAATTTTCTAATCTTCCACTGAACAAATATAAATAAACACAGTTCACACATTACATTGCTTCCACTGAACAAATATAAACACAGGTCACACTTTACATTCCTTCCACTGAACAAATATAAACACAGTTCACACTTTACATTGCTTCCACTGAACAAATATAAACACAGTTCACACTTTACATTGCTTCCACTGAACAAGTATAAACACAGGTCACACTTTACATTTCTTCCACTGAACTAGTTTAAACACAGTTCACACTTTATATTGCGGCCACTGAACAAAGAGGAAATACATTTCACACTTTCCAACGGTATGTAGGATAAACAACACAGTTTACTCTTTACACTGCTGTGACTATACAAAAATGAGTGTCTCTTGAATAAAATGAGTCATTAATGCCCAATTCCTCTACCAAAGGCTTTGCTCTATCAAAACACTTTGTCCATTAGCACCACTGTAAGGTGTAAACTTTGTTTGTCCTGCTAAGTTGGAAGCAGTGTAAAGTGTAAATTCTGGTTTTCCTAAAAGGGTTACAGCATTGTATAGTGTGAACTGTGTTACTTCTGATAGGTTGGCAGCAGGTTAAAGTGTAAACTGTGTTTCTTCTGCTAGGTTGGCAGCAGTGTAAAGTGTAAACTGTGTTTCTTCTGCTATGGTGGCAGCAGTGTATAATGTAAACTGTGGACTTCTTTTCCCTATAAAAGTCATGTGTTTAGTCGTTCTTTCTTTTTTGTTCCTATCCATCTTTCCTGTGTCTTTTTCCAAGTATAATGCGAGATAAGCAACTTAAGTCAAAGGAGGTGGGACAGTGTTTTAACTTGTCGGAAAGTGATGCTTATCTGTGATGACTGCACTTGTGGTTTCTTGTCACAGTTCCAGGAGAATGAGAAGAAGCGTTACCGTGCAGAGCAGGCAAGGTTCGAAGTGAAGCACCAGCGCCAGTTGGAAGAGCTCCGCGCCACCTCCGAGGCAACCATCAAGGAACTCGAGCAACTCCAGAATGAAAAAAGTAAGTGATGCTACTAGAAATGGCCTGAGTCCTCTTTTTTTTACTCCCCAACTATCCTTTTATTTATGAATCTTGATTCCAAATATTACGAAACATGCTAAACATAACTTTCCCAAGTCCAATAGCTTAGCTCAGTCGTTAAGAGTGTCAATCTCTTGAGCTAAGGGTTCCTGGCTTGATTCATAGCATAGCCAAAAAATTTATCATTCCTGAAATGTGGGTTTCCTCCTTTCACAGTGATAATTTAATGACCTGGGATTGGATGTTGGGTCTGTTCTAGATTTTAAGTTAGTTTATAAGTTGTGTATTGATATAATCATTCAGTTTAGAAAGTGCATGTTAGAAACCAAAAAGTTAAAAAAAAAAAACTTTCTCAAATTGTTAAGGGTGTGTAAATATTCTAAATTTCAAAAAGTTTTTAATAATGAATGGCTGAATATGTGAATACAAAAGCTGAATACCATCCTTACACTTGTTTTGTTCTTTATATCTTTAAAGCCGCACTTATCCTTGGTTTGACAGTTTAGCCATGCAAGTAATTTAGTAAAAATTGTTTTAAGTGGATCACTAGCCTGTCATTTGTACTATTAAATGGGTTAGGAAAGTGTAGGATGGGAGGGGAATACCTTTGTCACCGAACTGGAATGAAGACTTCACTAGCTTGGGGAATGGGAGGGGAATTTAAGAATCACAAAGACAACAAGAAGAGTGAGAGGAGGATGAATATTTTCTACCCTACATTCTTTATCTGGAGAAGATTGAAAGGAGGGTTTGTACTCTAGTTTGACAAGGTCAACTTCTTTATAAAGGAGTGAAAGTGCCACAATGCGTGTGAAAAGTGTAAAATAAGAAGCTGTGCACATGAGAGAAAAAGGCACAAGACAGGTGTGCATATGGTAAAGAAAGATACTTGGTAGAGAGATATCTGTGAGATATGGGGGAGAAAGAATCATTTAAGGTACTACAAGAGAGGGAAAGAGGGAGAATGATAGGGTAAGAGAGGTAAGGGGGGGAAATGATAGGTTGTGAGAGGGGAAGTCAATGAGATATAGAAAAATTTGCAAGAGAGAGAATAATAACAAGAGAGAAACAGAATCAAACAGATAACTTTAAAAACTAAGGGGATGGCCAAAATAAACCAGGCTTACTTCACTTATTAACACCTTAATTAATATCGCTCTATTAATTTTACTTTTCATAAGTATGTTTGGTGATGTATGATAGAAGTAAAGCGTGTCTTAGAGTGGATGGAGCTTTGAGTGAATAGTTTGACATTGAACATGGTATAAGTAAGACAAGGTTGTGTTTGTCCCCATGATTGTTTAATGTATTCATAGATAGGATGCTTGTGAGAATGGGGTTGGTGAACAAATAGACAATCTTAATGTGAGTGTGCTGTTATATGCAGATGACACCATACTGATGGCTTAGAATGAAAGTGACTTGCAGAATGCATTAAATCATATGAGTGTGGTGAGAAGCATAATGGATCTTTGTATAAATGTCTTCAAAACTTAGGTGATAGTTTTTGATAAGGGCAGATCTGGAAATAATTGTCTTCTTAGTGTAGATGGAAAACTTTTAGAAAAGGTTAGTTATTTTGTGTATCTGGGCAGAATGTTTTGTAAAAATGGAAAGATGGGTGGTTAAATTGACAGACAGGTGAATTTATCTCGGAGACTTGTTGGATATTTATTTACTGTTACAAAGAATGAAATAGTATCAAAAGAGACCCAAATGACAGTTATTTAAATATGTTCATGTCAACATAGTTGTATGGATGTGAAGCACGGGCTTGTAAGAGAAACACAAGAGCAAGATGAATGCGGTTAGAATGAGCTATCTAAGAAATGTACCTATGTGGTAAAAAACCCATGGACAGAGTCAGTAGTGAATGTGTACTGTTTGAAAGAGAATCCACTGTGAAAGAAGTGTCTTATGTTGGTTTTGTTATGTTGAGAGGATGAGTGTGGATCAAGTGTTGAAACAAATAGCTGAAGGAAGAGTGTAGATCAAGTGTTGAAACAAATATATGAAGGATGAGTGTGGATCAAGTGGTGAAACAAATGTATGAAGGAAGAGTGTAGATCAAGTGTTGAAACAAATATATGAAGGAAGAGTGTGGATCAAGTGGTGAAACAAATGTATGAAGGAAGTGTGTGGATCAAGGGATGAAAAAATATATGAAGGAAGAGTGTAGATCAAGTGATGAAATAAATTAATGAAGGGTGACCTGGTGGTCTAGGGGTAAGGTGTCAGACTTCTGTGCTGGCGGCCGGGGTTCAATCCTTGGTCCTGGCACAGATTTATCTGATTTCAAACCCTTCCTACAACTCTGACAAGACATATTGTGAATGTGTGGAATGCCAGGCCTCCACCGTGGTTCGGATTCCACGTTAAACTGTAGGTCCTTCATTTCATCTCAAATCACTCTACCATTACACATTAGCCTAAGTGCGTATAACCGAACGGGTAGTAGACGCGGTGCTAATAATAATATAATAATAATAATAATTAATGAAGGAAGAGTGTGAGATTATAAAGGAAGGGGTAGGCCTTCTAAGATGTGACTAAATGTTGTATACAGATGTGTGAAAAAGAGAAACATCAAATTTCGGTTTAAGATTTTTAAGAATAAAAAATTATGTATCACTCTGGTATGGATGTTATTGAAGCATATGGATTATGCAAGGATAGGGAATGTTTGGTGAAAATTAACGAGGATGCATTTATTACATAGTTGTTGTTTTTGAGCTATATGCACAATTTATTGCCTACCCGAAAGTATTTTTTGGGGTGTGGAAATGGAGAGGAAGGGGGGAAGAAAGTAGCTTGCCAAGGTCAACCAATTATGAGGGATCAGCTTGTTTGTTGAACCATCAAGGTAGTAGAGTAATAGGGTGTTAAACAAGCACCTTTAAGGGTGTCAAACTATAGAGAACATTTAAAGGGTTTTAATAAATCTAGATAAAATTTAAGGGGTTTTAATACCCTAAGTAACTTTTAAGTGGTTTCAAACCTAGATAATAATTTGCAGTTTCATACTTAGAGCATATTGAAGAGGTGCCAAACATTATAATTTGTAGTAAAGCGTAATTTTAAATTTCCTGTCCCTAATCCCGATATTTTGACTCATTTTCAGTCCCGTTCCAAAATAAAAAGGTAATTCCCGTCCATCCCTATTAATATAAATATTTTGTTTTTTTTCAAGCACTAAGTCTTAACTACATTTGGGCAATTCGCATATTTGTAATCTTATCAACAAATATTTTATATATGTTTAGAAATTCAATGAAATTTGATCGATGTGCAATAAAACAAAATTTACAGTAAACAAAATGTTTTAAATTAAAATATGTTTAAATTGAAATAATGAAATTTTGCCATATCTTGAGATTTTGTTATAAATATGCATTTTTCTTTTAAATACCCACTGTAAAATATTTTACTATTTAATACATTTCACCATATAGGACAACAAACATATTTAGTGTTATTTGGCATTTATTCAAAATCTACAACGATTTGAAAAAGTGCTTTTGATTTATACACCCCTACACATTATTACTATTATTTTATTCTTACCTTTCTGATTTGATCACATTAATTCATAAGCTACCATAATAAATATACATATTTTTAAAATAAGTTATGATGCATGTATTACTATGCATGAGTCTTTTGAATCTTTCAATTTGTCAAATGCTAAAGATATTTGAAATTTGAAA
>JBCFYV010004308.1:0-19757 GCA_039000515.1 Timema cristinae | reverse complement strand
ATACATTTTAGTGCCGGTGTTCAAAGGCAGTGGTATTTAACCTAGAGTACTTAGATACTTTTGCTGATGACAAAAAGAGCAAAGCAAGTGAGGTGGTGTTCACGTAGATGCGTGGAGAGAAATTTGAAAACCCCAGAAGCCGTCCTGGCTAATATCACATTTAGTAGGGATTCAATCTCTGACCTCAAAATTTATTACCGGGTGCAAAATAATATTGGAGGGAAATATATTCATAATTCAGATATGCACCAGATTGTTTCGTTGCTGAAAACAAGACGGCTTGAGCTACGAGTAAAGTGGCTTATAGGAAAGCTGAGAGAGGACGGAGATCCAGAGAGTGTACTTGGACCGTCTCACCAGCGGCAGAGGAAAACTTGAGCTATACCTTTCCTAAAAATGTCATGCAATATAAAACAGTATGTATCAGTTCTAATAATTATAGAAATATTTTGACTTGCTTTTTCCGCATATACTTTACAAGGATTTCACCCCGTTTCAGGGTGTTGGTTATATTCTATCCTCGACTATCCCATCATCAGCAATTAGCTTTAGTTTTATTTAAAAGCCAATCTGAACTGTTGGGTTGAGTGATATGAGTTCATATTCACCCACTATTATATTAGGCACTGAGTCTTACTACCCGTTAGGGAAGGATGAGGAAGGAAGATCTTTCCTGAATTTGTGTGAAAGGATAGTGGGAAACAAATATTCCTAGTACACGCAGCAGAGATTAGAACTAGCTCTATTAAGGACGGACATTAATTGTTTATTGAGATCTTGACTACTCAACTTAATTATCAGGTGTACTGTTGTTTGAACCCTTGCTAGCTTATGAATGCCTTCGAGTGGTGCAGGAGGAGAGTTTTTTTTACCTATAAAAGTTCAAGTTCTACGGCCTAATCCATGTGACAACAGGTTTAAGTAACTTGAAAGAGAGGCCCCTATAGATTTCCGTATGTACCCAGAGAAACCTCATTATATGAAATGCGGACTACCCAGCTCAAGCGTTTGATTGTTTTTTTTACATCCATTGTGAGCCTGACGGGTTTGACTGCTGACAAATATAAAACTAGAAATAAACTGAAACTATACTCAGGTGATAGACAAATTAGGAATAAATATTTAAAAGATTACTTTATTTGGTTTAAGAAGTCAAAAATACAATCTAATAACCTTATTTCCCCCAAAGCCTTTTGCCATTAAAAAAGGCTATGCAAAAGGGAGCTCCTAAAAATATGTGACTTGTTATATCCCATTAACAATCATAGGTGTTGCATCTCAGCCTCTTAAATACTCATTCCCCTCCCCCCATTCATACACACTCCCACCACTTTTAACATCTTTTTAAGACTTTTTTTTACTTTTGTCGTGGGGGTTTTGCATCTCGGTCCCCTCCTCCGTTTCCCCTTTTAAACATTATTGTTTTTTTAATAATTTTTACCTCGCACTACATCCAGACTCCAAAAAACAGTGGTTTACCTAAAAACAGTTTTTGCAAATTTTCCCTTTTCTTTTCTCCTCTTCAATAGTTTCTCTACAGAAAAATTAAACCCTTTAACGGCGAGTTACTCTCTCCAAGACTTTCCCTTCTATCCATTTAAATTTTTATTTCCTCATGCCCCGAGATGTAATGTGTTCTTCTCTCCTCTTTCCATTTAAGTTTGTCAGTGCATTTAAATATAGTAAATACACACAAAACTACAAGTCTTGAAAAAACAACCCCCAAATTTTAAATAGCAGTCCCGTCTCTTCTCCCCCTAACCCCTTTACTTATGAGCCCCAAAGTATTTTTACATTATTTTTTCCCCAAGGCAAAGGCCGAAAAGCGTTTCACTTTTTATACATACATTTTGAAGGTCACAACACAACAACCAAACCCCCCAAAGGGAAAATTATACTCTAACCTTTCAAGATGCCCACCATGCATTGTGGAGTTAATAAAAATATTTGGCACCACGATTTACTACCCATTCAGATTATACGCTTAAATAATAATTATGCGACTGGATTAGGAATTGGGAGGGTTGAATATAGATGAAAATGAGCCCCCATTTGCCCTGGAGGTAGAGGGGAAAATCATTTTTGGAAAAAAAAACCCCTGTTCACCCGGGCCGATATTTGAACCCTTTAATTTCCCCGTCCTCGGCAGTCTAAACTCAACATGAAAAAATAAACGTGTTATCCAAAAAAAAAGCCACCGAGGCTGTCGTTGTTGGGTTAGGAAAAGTTGCAGCCCCAGCCCCCGAGCCCCCACCTCAAGCGTAGCAGGAAAAAATAGTTCTTATTCAATGCCTTTGGGTCAGGTTAAGACAGGTTTTTTTCTTCACCAAAAACTACCTAGTCTACACAAGGACTCAGCACTACTGACCAAGATGACAGTGATGTCACTCTAGCCCGGGTGTTATTTCAAAGATTTTCCCAAGGGTTTCCCGTTAGTTCAAGTAAAGGTTTGCTCGCGAACAGTGTGACATTAACGTGAATATTATAAAATAGGTGTTACACGTGTTTTTGTTTAGTTGTGTTATGTTTTTTGTTTGTACAATTACATCATCTTAAGTATTAATTATCACTATGATGTTTAAATGTATGTCTCAGCGCAGGGTGATTATCCAAACCATCTAAAGTAAAGATATTTTATCTGCCCAAAAAAGTTTACTTCGTGAAAAGGGGGTTTTATGCTATCATAAGAAAAAATTCCACTGCAGTAAAATAACACGATATGAATAGAGTAATACTTAATTTTTATTGATTTTAAAATAAATAACAAAAATTAATTTTTGGGGGTTTTACTTATGTTTAAATTAAAATTTAGTTGATCCCTTAGAATTATTTCATAGGCTGAGGAATTCAGCTGGATCCAAACTGGTCGATGAATAAATTTCCGAGGTTACAGAAGGTGCTATTGCAGCTCAACTACCGAATTATCCCGAATATTTATCTTCATCGCGGCCTACAAGAGAAAATGTTGATAAGCGCCGAGAGAGGATTGATAATGATAATTTAAGACTTGCCATAGCTCAAAGTGTTATATCCAAATAAACATATGATAATAAAATAGGTTTATTTTCACTATCTGGATTATTTTTAAATTTTCTTGGAAATAAAAAAGTTATCTGACGTATGGACAGTGAAACATAAACTTGAACAGTTTGTATTAGTGATTATTGAGATTACATCTACACCTGTGATTCAAGTATCGGCTGTTATTAATGAAAAATGGGAAATGTCTATATTTATTCGTAAAGCTTAATTTAATAAATTAAGTAAGCATATATTTCCTAAGCTGGTAAATAGTATTAGTGATCTAATTAACATTATAGAGCTTTAATTACTGAAAATTAAGCCCATTAATGCGGAAATTGTGTCTGATATTGTTTAATCTGCCCATGGCTAGTTCTTGAATTTAAGTAAGTACCTTAGTGACGACGGATAAATAATATATTTTTTAAATCTGAACAACTTTTATGCATTACTGCAAAAAGAATTGACCCTATGAGTAAGTATTTTTTTGTATTTTATATTATATATTACCCCATACTTACGAGTTTTTGAGAAGTTTACTCAATTGAATATTGTGTATCCACAAACATATGACCCCATAAAACCCTTGCGTCTAAATTTGATTCATTACATATATTGACGTGTGTATATATCAACTGGATTAACCAAAATATTTCCATCACTGCTTATACTACCTAAACTATGATAATTTTTACAATATTTCCCTGTCATCAGCGTCCTTCCCTACACGCAAACCTCTACATAAAGTTGAAAAAGAAAGCTACGTCAAGTATGCATATGGGTTGACTTTGAAAGCACTACTCCCATTTAATTTGGAAAAAACAGATGTTCTTGTACTGAGAATTTTTATGAGGTTTGTGATTGAGGGCCTATTAAACGTGGGTGAGGAGTATTCTCTATTGAAATACAATACAATGGCAAACTTTATTGGTTTGGTTTGAAATTTGTGGATTATTGTGAACGTGAGAACACCTCGAAAGGGGGAACGAATCAATGATTCATTTCAGCAACCCCCAATTATATCTGAAACTGATCAAAGTGTAACGTATTTGTACAAATTTATATCTTAGTTAGATTCTTGCAAAAAAATAAAATACACTACACCAATTCTATCAAAAGAAACCCATTTAGCAATTACACACACATTTCATGATTTAATTGAAATGGCTAAATATTGCACTAGAAAAACAAAATTTTAGGTATTTTACTCCAGGAAAAATCCAAACACCTTGGAAGATTGCTTTGAAAAGTATAGAACATTAGCAGGTTCAAACCTTAAAAAATTTTAATATATGTCTAAATTAAATATTCGAAAGTTTCTTCTTTTAACATTATCTTCAAGTACTTATGGAAACATAGAAGTTGTAAATATTGATTGGGAACTTAATGACGATAAACTGAAAGATTGTGAAGCTATTTCAGATTTAGATTTTACTATTTCAGATAAAGATTTTGAAAATATTGAACCACTGATTCCTGTTTTAACTTATTTGTCAGGTTATTGTGCTTGGGACAGCTCTAAAAAACTTTTATGTGGTTCATTTTCAGAATCTATTGTTTTAGATTAAACCTTAAATCTTGATTCAAGCTATTAACTAATTCGCAACAAGGACAGAGGTGGTTTATTTTGCCCGAACTCTGATATTGTTAATGCAGTTGCTTACATTTATAATACAGTCCAAAAGTTTATTTCCAAGAAACACGAACAATTATTTTTGAGGAGTAATTACAAAGGCTAGCTTGTCTTAAATCTAACATCAGCCTAATTAATAACCATGAATTATTTACAACCAATGAATATTGTAATCAAAGACATTTACCGTATGATGTATCACAACCTTGTAAGGGCATCAACTAATGCCCTTTTAAACAACTCCTTCAATAAAAATAATGATTGTGTACCACATTTAACAAAACAAAAAAATACAAAATTGCAAATATATTTTAAATAGTATCTGTATGTAAAGTGCTTCGTAGATATTAATGTAAGATCATACGAGTTAGTCCTATACATATTTAATAATGTTTTACTGACATGCTATTAAGTTACCTTTAACTTAATCTATTAGGTGTGTTAGTGAAATTATTATTAGCACCGCGTCTTACTACCTGTTCTGGTTGTACGCACTTACGCTAATTTGTAATGGTTGGGTGATTGTGAGATGAAATGGAGGACCTACAGTTTAACGTGGAGTTCGAACCACGGTAGAAGCCTCGCATTCTACACATTCACAAGTTGTGATTAATACACGTCTTGTCAAAGGTGAAGGAAGTGTTTGGCAATCAGATAAATCTGTGCTGGAACCCAGGATTGATCCCTGGGCCCCCAGCACAGAAGTCTGACACCTAACCCTTAGACGGTGGTCTGTTAGTGAAACATGTTTTGTGATGAAGACATAATATACTCAAACCAAGTATTGCAGTATGTAACTTTCTTAAATAGTTAAATTTCTCAGATAGATTGCTTTAAAAATGTTTCAATTATATCTCTAAACTTTTTTAATTTGTTTGGAATTAATTTCTTAGTTATATTATTTAACTAAGATTTTAACATAACATGTTCCTTTCCTTTTAAAAAGTAAGGGTTTGGAATCAGTATGTAATTTTTATTTTGCCTTATGACAGTAATATTTTTTCCAAACACTCATGCTTAATAATTTGTAAGATATTTTAGTGTCCCTAATGTAGCAACTCTAAAATATTTTATAACACATGAATATTTATAACATATTATTTTTGTTATTTACATTGAGGAAAAATTATTATTATTAGCACCGCGTCTTACTACCCATTCATGTTATACGCAGAGGAAATATTAAAATGTGTTTGAATTTGACAGCTGATTTAGCTCCAATCAAAAGTTTTATACTTTTAATAATAGTAGTACTGAAGTCTCATTAAAATATTCACTTTGTTTCCTGTAAATGCGATTTTTTTTTTAATAAAAATAAGGAAATAAATAAAACTTAAAAGTCTCTTTATAACACATGTGGAGCTTTTTAAAACTATTTTAAGAAAATTGAGGATGTGTTAATTCAAATTCAATGTGTTTAGAATTAAATTTTGGCAAATTAACTAAAGAAACCGATGTATTATTCCTATAGGGTTAATGTTTTACTTAAGATGATTATAAACACGCCTTATACTCTAGATTTATAGTAATTCAAAACTGTTTTTAATTCAACTACTTATTTAATCTGTAAGGTGTACAGTTAAATTTCAATGTGTATACGGAATATATTAATTATAGCCTCGTTCTATTTAAATATTCACGCTGTATAGTAAAACATTGGAATGAAATTATTATTTTTATTAATAACATTATTATTATTACGATTATTATTATTATTATTACTATTATTATTACTACTATTATTATTACTTGATGACACTGAAAATACATAATTATATCCTGTAAATATTCTTGAAGTTCCCTAGCGTGTACTGGACCTCTAATTTTGAAAAGTGCGAGTAGCGATTCGTTAGCGTATTTCTCTCATCTCGCACACAATCTCGCAAATCCCTAATTTTAAAACTTCTGCGCTGCGAAAACTGACGTCACACGATCGAATAGCGAGCGGATTCTACTCGCAAGCTTCACACCGTGATGTTTAAAGTGGATGTTTTTTTACAAATAGGTTTTCCCTTCTAGTGATAAAACTTTTTGAGTTTTTTTAAAACCAACAATTAGATGTATGTATACAACTGGAAGTTTATTTCCCAATGAAACTAAACAAATCTTTGTATATTTATGTCTCAATACAATAATAGTGTTTTTTTTTTCGGTTACTTATCTTGTATAAAGGAATTTTGTGGCATCTAAATCCCCCCAAAATTTCCTTTTGGGCAAGGGGGTTTCCTTTGGGTTTTAAAAAGGGTTTTTGTCGGGGTTTCAAAAACCTCAGTCGAAAGGGCGAAAAAACCACTACCCCGGGACTCGCAGGGGCCAGTAAAAAATTTTTCCAAAATTCCCACGTTTCCCGGTCCCGGGCCTAAAAAATTTGAAAATTTTTTTAGTTGCAAAGTTTTTTCCCAATTTCAAAAATTGGGGGTTCATAAAAACCCATAAATACCGTTACAGATATTCTTAATCCCCCACAAATTTTTCTGTAAACCCCCCTTTTTAAAAACCCGGGTAAATCTTTACTTTAAAATCAAATGCAAAAAATGAAAAGGATACACCTTTTCAAAAATTTTTAAACTTTAAATTAAAAATTTTTGGAACCCAAAAACCCAACATAAAAGCTTCGGTACGGGCACCCAAATTATATTAAATAGTCATGCATTTTTAAAAAAATTGAACAAGATCATGATTCATTAATCCAAGCTATCCCTTCAATTGTGTCATTCCTTAAACTAAATAGGTTTAAAACCCCTGTTGGATGAATTTTTAAAAGGAATCGACCATGTGGGTTTTTTGTATAGAATGAAAAAAAAACGCGATTTAAATCCTTTTAAAAAGTTTTTTTTAAAAAAACTTTTTTCTTTTGAAAATAGTTCCCGAAATTTGGGCCCCAACCCTTTTGGCCTTTTCCCGACAGCCCTCTTTTTTTGCAATTTAAAGATTTAGATTACCCCCCAACCAAATTTTAAAGGGGGGAATGTTTTTTTTCCCTTCCCCGGGGTTCAAAAGGGCGATCTATTCTAAACTTAACCCTTTTGTTTCATTAAGTATATTTATAATTTTTAAATTTTATCTTTTTGTTTAGTAAAACTTATTTTCATGAAAGTAGCTTCCCCCCAAAATTTTATTATTTGGGACTGTTTTGGGGTTGGAGATTACGCTTTGGGGGTTAAAAATACAAAACCCCAGGTTTCCTTTTTTTAAAATTTTTGGGGTTTAAGTGGGAAAGGTTTGAAAGGGTTTCCTTCCTAAAAGGAGAAATTTTCCCCAATACTTGTCAATTTCCCTTTTGGGAAAAGTGGACAGGGTCGCAGAAGTCGGGTCCAAAATCTTAAAAGTCCCCTTTTATTTGGCCAAAGAGAAACAACGGGGGGAAAATGTTACTTAAAGGAAATACCCCAAACAAATTTTTATACCATCAAAGGTTTTTTTTTTTTAATATTTTAACACTTTCCCCCCAATACATATTTAATTTTTCAAAGGGAAAAATTGATGCTTGGGCCCTAGCGTGTATATGTTTTTCCCCGCGAATGTTTTAACAAATCCAAAAAGCTCTCCACATTCCAAAACTCTTTCCGCAAAAGTTGGGAAAATTTTCCCTTTTTCATCTAAGTTAATAATTTAACTATTTTCAAAATTTTCCCCCCCCTAATCCCCCCTGGGATAGCAAATTTGGGAAGTCACCACCTTTTTATTTATTTGAACACAAAATTCCTTTTTCTCCATTTGTTCCACCTTTGGTCGATAAAGGGATCCCCCTTTCAATAGAAATTTCTATCTCTTTGGGTTCAACACCAATCTTTTACTCAATTCTGTTTTCCTTTTGGGTGGAAAAACGCACAATTTTTGCTAAATTTGTTTTCCCTTTTTGGGCCCAAAAAAAGATAAGTAAGACGCCATTATAAAAAGTATATAAGATAGGAACGTTATGTCAAAGAGAGATTTTTTACGGCTTATGGCAAACGAAATTTACATTTTTTTGTCTATGCCGGGTGTTAACAAAGATTTTATCTGAACGACAAATTTTTTAAAGGTAAAACGTATGCTCATTTTTTATTTCTCAGTACTTTAGAAAAGGGGATTAAAAAGAGAAATAGAAACTATAATTACAAATATTTTTTTTTTCCCACTTTTGTTATAAAAATAAATGACAACAAACTATTTCCATGCTAAATGGGAATGGTTCACTCGGCAGGCTTAAGTTGAAAATATAGGCCCAGCACAGGGGGGGGGCTAAGAATGTTGGGCCAAAAGCCTTTTGGGCCAAAAAAGCTTGGGGAAATTTCCCTCAGATCCAACACATTTGATGAAACCCAAAATTTATTTTAAAAAGGGAAAGGGCCAAACCTCTTTTGGGGTAATGGGACCCAAAAAACAAAGACGGGCTAATTTTATTAGGGGTTTAAACCCGAAAAGCCCGGGGCTGTAAATTGATTGAAAGTAGGGGTCTAGACTGGTTTTTCCCTTTTAAAAAAATAAACACCGGGTGATATTTCCCTTTAAATTTTTTAAGTTAGACGGGTACTTTTATTCAAACGTTTTTTTTTACCCTATTTCCAAAAAACCCCAGAGTTTGTTTTTTTGACCCGTTTTAGATTGAGTTTTTATTTCCCAATTGGTTTTTATATACTGAATACGATTTTAACAATTTACGAAAGAAAAAAAAACGTAAATAAAATTCTCTATTATTTTTTTTTTTTTTTGGGAAAAATTTATTCGTTTCGTGATAAAGTATTTGTTTTGAAAAAAAACCCAATTTTAATATTAAAAAGGAGTTATGAAAGGAAGTTTATAAACTAACATGGAAGGGATTTATTTTTTGTTGGGGAATTCATTTTGGGGGAAAAATTTTTAGCTTATTAACATCAACATTTAAAATAAATACCTGAACAATCAAATTTTGGGCCCAAACGTTGTGGGGGTGTAAATAATTACCAAGAACGTAATTGGTCAAATTTTTTTGGACGAGTTAATTCAATAAGTAAGTGAGGATGAGATGTTTCAATATTTACTAATTAATTAGATCTAAGTGTTTTTCGAAGGGTGGGGAATTTTAGCAAAAGAAAAGTATAAGGGGTTAGAAATAAATTTAAATTTTATATTCTGCAATTTTTTTTCTGTTCCTATTAAATTTTTAGCGATGCAAGAAGTTGAGTCGCCCTTTTAAATTTTAATTTAAAGATTTCAAATATTTTGGTAATGATGTATCTTCAAATAAATTTTTGTAAGTTAAAATCACACAAAATTATTTTTCTAGAAGGGCACTTGGCCAAATTAACATTAAGAAAAAATAAAATTTTAACAAACCAAATCGACCCTTGTTTTTTGGGAACCATATTTTATACCCAATTAACCACTTTTAATCTCATGGTTGGGTATTTCGATCTAGAAAACTTGCCATATGATTTTTATATATCCGATCTTCTGACCAAACCAAAAAAAGAGTTAATAAAAATAAATTAGAGCACACCACCCTTCACACAATACTTTTCCCCATAGAAATATCAAACCTATAAACATTAAAAATAGGGTGAAAGAATTTATTTTTTTTTCTACTTACTACCAATTTGGATTATACGCTTTATTTTCAATTATACTAATGAAAATTTTTTAAAAGGAAAAACCCAAATTTTTAAGGAATTTTAATCCAAATTTCCTTATAAAAAATGGAAAACCCAATTTTTAAAACCCCCCAGTGCACCCGATCGAATTAAAACCTCGAAATTTCCCGTCAACAGGGCGTCTAATTTTACTGTTTAGATTAGGGGCCTTTGACCAGGGGAAAGGGGTTTTAAAAATTTTCATATTCATTGGAAATCCAAGTTTCCCAAAAAAACCCAATAAAAAAAGAATACTTTTAAACAAACATTTGTAACTATCTTATGGGTAGTCAGATATAGAGGCTCCTCTGTGATGGTCTTCTCTGTAAGCAGCTTCCCATAGAATGGTGCTATTAATAAACCTGTAGGCCAAACGTCTGTATTGTTAATTAATGAAATTTTGATATAAAGAATTAATATTAATTTTTTTTTAATTCTCAGCAAAGTAGGAATGTGAGAGCTAGTTCTTTTGTTAATTAAAGTTTGATTTCTGGAATAACCTTCCGTAAAAAATATGTTTATAAATAGTATATTTATTTTTTAAGGCTTGGTGAAATTACATTAGCAACTTGGTAATTTAGCATCCAGTAATTAAGTTGCGAGCACGAGAACGCTTAATTGGTGGACACTCAGGCACTTTTAGAATCCACTGACTTAGGTTTGTTTTTCGTCACGAACGGAAATTCCTCACACAAATTGGCTGGTAGAGCCAGAGGCCCATATGGAGTTTGAGTGGTAATATTATTATTGTCAAATGAAGAACTAGAGTTAGAGAATAAGTATTGACTAAAAGTTATTTTTGTTAATGTTTTGACAGAGATGGGTTATACTTTATACCAGAAAGAGTAGAAAAAAGTAGTGGTTTTAAGTCTGAATTAATGTAGATCGGGTATAAGGCGAAGATAAAGAACGTTTAGTCCCAAATGAGCCCAAACAACCCAAAATGTTGCAGGTTTAAAGCTCCAAAATTTGTTATTGCTTAATGTGGTGTTATTCTAACACAAATACTTAACAATATGATAGTTCATGGACTATAAAAATCAGGTAGTTCAAAATCTTCATGGTAATCACTTCCCAATTAGAAGAAGTAGCCCTAAGTGCTTCTCAAATGACTGATTAACATGAGGAAATTCTATAACATGAACTTGTATTTCTGGAAGAGAGGGTTGAAAGAAGATTTAATAAGGATACTATCACCAAAAGTAGCTTTGTCCTTTTTTTGTGTATGGGTTGCATTTGAAAGCAGAAACTCCACTTTTCATAAAGAGTTCATATGCTGCCTCATTAACTTTAAGACAGTATAGATAAAATATGGACACGGATGAATCTCTGGCGCCCGAGAAATTCTCGGGTGCATTAAAAAAAAATTGCTGCCTGCCATATTATAAGTAAAAGGTACCTGGCCTAGCAACAGGTCAACTTACTTATAAAACACTCAGCATATGAAACGGAGTCACTTGTGGAGCCCTATAAAAACACGTCCACTCATGGTAAGCGATGGTAAGTAATAATAAAAATAATAAAAATAATATATTTTACAGTAATAATAATATCAATAGTAATAATAATAATGAATGTTTATTTGGTGACCTGGTGGTCTAGGGTAAGGTGTCAGACTTCTGTACTGGCGGCCGGGGTTCAATCCTCGTCCGGCAAAAAATTTATTGATTTCCAAACCCTTCCTTCCCTCTGACAAGACATCTTGAAAATGTGGGAATGCCAGGCCACCCCGTGGTTCGGATTCCACGTTAAACTGTAGGTCCTTCATTTCATCTCACAATCACCCTACCATTACACATTAGCGTGAGTATAACTCGAGCGGTGTAGTAAGACGTGGTGCTATATAATAATAATAATAATAATAATAATAATAATAATATTAATAATATATATAATTAATAATAATAATAATAATAATAATAATAATAATAATAATAATAATAATAATAATATATATAATAATAATAATAATAATAATAATAATAATAATATAATATAAAATAATAATAATAATAATATAATGTTTAATTATCTATCACTTATCTTTGGACACCACCAGTCTCGAATCTACGTTCTAGTTGTTTCAATTAAATATTAAAAATCCCCGCTCTTCTTTTTATCAAAGCTAGTTTTTTGTTGGATTCATGGGGATGTCACAGTTCGTTCTAGAAGGCAAGATACATTCAGCAAAACTGAACAAAAACATCTAAAGAACTGCTCCAGAAAGAAAAGCAGCAATTGTTTAAGGGGTTAGGGATGTAAGAGACGTCTGCGGAAAACGAACTCAATTATAAATGATCCACATTGGACACAAAACATCAATTATTTTAAAGACTTTCCCTCCTAAAACCTCCAACTTTTTCGATAAAAAGGAAGGAGAATTTGGAAAAGGGGGAGGGAGGGTCACCAGTAAGCAAACTATTATCTAAAGGTTTGGATTGGCTGGATCTTTCTTAACTTTCTCTCTTCTTTCTTCTTGGCCTTTAACATTCTTTCTATAACCCACAAAATATTGAATAAACTATTTCCAATGACATGACAATGGTAATTTAATATGAAAATATTTTCATCTATAGTTTTTCTTCAAAATATTGATATGAATTACAAAATAATTTATAAAATTACGAAGTTATTTAATTTATTGGTCCTAAACATCAGACTTATATCTAATCAATAGATTTTTAATTTTAATATATAATTATATTAATGGTTATAACATTTTAATATTTAATCATTAAATATAAGATTAATAAAGTGCATGTTTGGAGTTTAAATGTTGAAATAGGCGCTATTAGATTTGCTAAATAAGTCTGATAAGAAAAATTAAACAAGAACATCATTTTATATTAGGTAATTATTACTCTGGAAAGAAATATATATAATTCAATATACTACATTAAAGATTCACAAAAGAATATAGTTTTCATAAAAAAAAACTTTATTTTATATTGTCTATTTAGATCTTTGATAACTTAAAATTATATACGTCATTCTAAATAATGTAATGTATGTTAATAACTCTTCTTTACAGTTTGATATTAAGGTTAGAAACACCTTCCTTTTATAAAATGTATTTGGTTTTAAAATTTTATAGAACTAAATCAACTCATTCGGGGTTTTTGTATTTATGAACTCGTTTAAAACCTTTCCCCCAGTTAGGAAATTTAGGGGTACTGTCCCCAAAACCATTGAATTTTTATTTTTTAAAAAATTTTTTTTGGATAAAACTTTTAACGGTTGCAAATTTTTGGCGATAAAACCACCCAAATATATTTGGGGGGGGGAATTAACCAGAAAGAATAAAAACTTTTTTCCTACCCTTTAGAAATATTTCATATAAATCAAAAATATTTTCAAATTTGTTACATTTTTTTATTTTTTATATTTTTGGGAAAAAGGGGAAAAAAAAACCCTGTAGGCAAGATCCCACATCGACGAAACGTAAATCAAACAATTATTTTCCCTTAATTATTTCTTTTATTGCTTTCTCCTAAAAAAAAATAAAAACTTTAAAACCCACTATCCCTTGAAAGTTATAATTTAAAAATGTAACCAGAATATTTTTTTCTGCTTTATAATCACCCAATACAAAAAAGTAATTACCCTAGTAGCACATTTTCCCCTAAAAAAAATTTGCTAAAAAAATTTTGATTTAAATATTTTTTACAATAGGGCATATACTTCTATAGTCAGATCCTATAGGGTGCCCTGCCCCTAATCGATAATTTTAAGTTCGTTCATCCCCAGTCCAAACGCTTTGCATCTCTCAAAAATCCCCAGGGGCCCTTGTTTTCTTTTTAAAATTATTTTTAAAAACCCGGATTTTCAATGGCATGGACTTAAACGGAGGCCCCAAAAATTATTTACCTCGGGGGCCCGGGAAACAACTTTTTCCCAAATAAATACTTTTTCAAAGACAGGAAGGTTATAATATAACTTTAGGACGAGAAAAAATTTGGGCATTTTGAAAAAGGGAAAGGGGCATGACGCCAGAGCGGGAAAGAACAAAACTTTAACCCATCAAAAGGGGACATAGATAAACCTTTGGTGGGTTCCAAAAACAATCCCGATCCACCTTAATGGTTTGCTGTGGGGCGAAAATTTAAGGGGCGATCTGTTTACCTCGTTTCGTCAAAAGGGACATTTCCCTTTTTTGGCCCATTTTGGGAAAAAGCCCCTTAAGGCCGGAGGGTTTTGGTGTGGCTCGGTTTTTAAACTCTTGGGCCCCGCGGTTTGTCCCATTTTTCCCCGCATCTCGAAAAGCACTTCAGGGGGCAATGCAGTATGAGCCTAGCTTTGGGGGAGGGCAAAAAATTTTATGGGAAGTAAAAAGACAAAAAAAATGTATATCGAAAATAGAGCTAAAATCTAAGTTAATTTTTACTTTCAGTAAATAATATTTTTTTTGGGAAAACTATTAAAAATTTTGGGTTTATAAAACTTTTTACTGTAATAAACGTTTTTTCCTTAGTTAACTTTTTTGGGTTAAAAAAAAATAATTTCAATTTTTTTAAGGTGGATGTGAAAAGGGGAACGCGAAAAAAGTCGGGTTTTTTTAGTTTTTATTTCAAAAATTTTTGTTAAAAATTAAAATTTTAAAATTGTTTTTTTTATTAAAAACATGGGTTTTAAAATTTCTTGGGATATGATCCCCCCTTATTTTTCTGAAAATCTTTAAAGGGGGCCTTTGGAATTTAAATTACCCCTTTTTTCCCCCGGGCCCCCTTTGAAAATTTATCATCTAACCCCCCATTGTAAGGAGATTTAAACCCAAAAAATGTTAAACCCAACTTCCCGAATAATATTATTCTCTATGTTTGTACTAAAAGCTTTTAATTTTACCCCCATTTGACGAAAATTAAAGTTTTTCCCCTAAAAAAAAATTCAAAAATAGGGAAATTTATCTTAAGTTTCCCCTCCCACCCCCCACCATATTTTTCCCCCAGTCACTTGTTGGGGAAGTAGAGGGGGAATCTATTTTACCCCATTTCCTAATATAGATCTTTCAATCGTTTCCCGGGTTGGGAGTTTTGGCCCCTCAACGTCATGTTCATTTGTCTTGTTAGAAAAGGGGGACTGGTGGGGGTCAAGGTTAAATTTTTAAGCCGTGTGTTTTGAAGGCAGATTACCCTAAATTGTTTTCGCTTACCCGGGCCCCCTCCCCCCGGGTTTAGTTCACTTTCATGCCCAAATTTGATCAAAACCATTATTTCCATATACCATAATTTTAATTAAATGGTGGACATCACGTATGTATAGCTATTAAAAAGAGAAAAAAAATATTTTATTTAATGTTTCTAAAATTTGAAAACATTTTTTTTTTTTCAAATTAAAATTTCTGAATCAAGCAATTAAAAAAAAAATTTGCAGTGTTCATTATTTTTTCATCTTAATATGGAAGTGCCTTTTTTTTAAATTCCCTCAAAGGGGTTTATTAAATTTTACAAAAATACATTAAAAATATTAAAAATTTTTTATGTATTGTAAAATATGTGTACTTTTACACAATTAAAACATATGTTACATAAATATTTTATATGTTAAAAATGTAAGTTGTGGGACATTTACCAATAATCATATGATACATAAATTTTTTTATGTTTTGTTTTATTGTAAAAATTATATTGTATTTAGCCCTTTTATATGGAAAGGGATATTTTCAGGGTTGGGGAAAAAATATTAAAAATTTTTAGGGTGAATAACTTTGAAACGTCAAATTTTTGTGGGAAAATATGTAAAAAATTTTTCCAATAATTTTCAAAATATTTTTTTTTTTTATTTTTGAATTTTCGTGTTGTTTTGTATTAATAAATTTCAAAAATTTGCATAAAAATTAAAATGAAATTTACTTTTTTTTATTGAAACCAAAAATATTAAACTATAAATTTTTAAATTTTAAATCTGCTCTTTGTATAAAGAATAATTTAAAATAAAATTTTTTATACTTTTGCTAATCATATTATTTTTTAAATTTATGTTTTCCTACTCATAAATTAAAGGCCCAAAAACTTAACAATTTTAAGTTTTTTATATCGTTTTTGGCTTAAAAAGGGTTTTTTTTTAAATTTTTTTACGATGGGTTTTGTTAGGGACCCCAAAATTTTTTCGTAAAAAGTGCTCGTAAATTTAAAGCCCTTTTTCTACCTACGGTCCGCAAAATTTAACGTCCAAAATTTAAACTTCCCAAGCACTACACCCCCAAATTTTTTTAGTGTATGTGTTTTATTCAAAAGAGGTTCTTTTTTTTTTATGAAAAAAATAGGCGATTTTTATTGATTCTCTTGGTTTTTTAATTCTGTCCACTGTAATTAAAAAAGGGAATTTTTACTAGTTAATACGGGGTTCGCTAAAGGGTTTTTGTTTATATCCCAAAAAGATCATAAATTTCTTTTCCATATATGGTTTTGGCATTTAATCTACCATTCAGGTTTTACTCCCTATGGTTTTATTTAAAAATTTTTTCCTTTTTTCTTGCTGGGGGTGTATTTTAAAACCCGGGGTTCCAAATTTTTTTTGACACGAATTTTAAAAGGGTGGCTTCGAGAGTGTTTTTAAAATCCCAGTAAACCTTACTACGTTGGGGGTGGGTTTTTTAAATTTTCTTCCCCCAAAAATTTCATTATATTTTATTTATTTTGGCTTAAGACTTCCGAGCTTTTTTACCTTTTTAAATTATATTTTGCCCCACATTTATTTTTTTCTGGTTTCACCCGGCGGATTGGGGGGGTTTAAATTTTTTGTTTTAAATAGTTTTTTGCAATTGTAATTTTGTTTGTATCGCCCTTTCCCAGTTAATATGTTTTAATGTGTTATGTGTAATTTAAAAAGGCTAAAAATTTGGGAAAGTGTTTTTTCCCCCTTTTTTAACCCCCCCCATTATACACTTTTCCCCCGGGTATTAAAAGGGGGGTGATATTTTTAAATTTTAAAATTTTTTTGTGCTTTAAATTTTACCCTGACCCCCCTCGGGGGAACTCCCCCGGGCCCGGTTTTTGAGGGGATGGGGTTTCCCGTAAAATTTCCTTTTTATTTTTAAAAAAAAAAATGGTTTTAGGTTTAGTGTATTTTAAGTTTTTAAAATTTTTTTACATTTCTTATATATAATTTTAAAAAAAATTTTAAATATTTTTAAAAATTTGGGGTTTTTTTTTTATGTTTGGATATTATTTTGAAGATTAAAAAATAGATTAAAATACCCCGATATTTTTAAAAAAGAACATATTATACCCCCGTTTTACATAAAAATAATAACTTGAATCTATGTATTATTATCGAGTAAAATATTTTTTAAAAAAACATGAACTTTCTCTTTAATTAGTTTTTTTAAAAAACTCCATACCCCCAAGTTTTGTAAAAGCTAACTAAACCGTTGGATCAATTAAGACATTCGCAAGCTTTTTTAAAAAATTAGTGCTCCAAGGGTTAATATAATTTAATGAAAGTAGCCTGTTTGCAACTTTAAAAGGGACATCAAAATAGGTGTGAAACCAAATATAGCTTTTAAAACCCTGATAAGAAATTTACGAAGATTAGGGCCGCGTGTTTAAAGTGACATTTCAAGTTTGGGGTTGAAATTTTAAAGGTAACCTATTATTTTTTTTTATTTTATTATTTTTTATTATTATTATTATTTTTTTTATTATCATTATTTAAAATTAATTATTTCAAACCCGAAAGTATAATTTTTATTTTACACTTTAATTACATTATTAAAAATTTCAAAAAAAAAATAATAACGATTGAAAAATATAATAAAAAAAGATGAACATTTTTTTAATGCTATTTAAAAATTAGAATACTTATTTTTTACAATATTTTGTATAAAGTTAGAATTTAGTATTAATATTTTTCATTAAAAATCTTACAAAAGAAATTAATAGAAAGGAAAAAAAATTCCTATGCAGGCATTGAAATTAACTAGAAATAATTACAAAACATTAAAAAAAAATGTCAGTTTTGTGTGAATTGTTTTTTTAAATTCTCTCTCAATTCCCTTCAAAAAAATTTATATATATTTTTAAAATTAAAAAATTTTTCCCCTACAAAAAGAGTGTACCAAAATTTTTTTTCCCTGTGAAAATTCAATGACGACGTTTGACAAACATAGGGAGAAGGTCTACACACTTTCCTTTGGTTAAGCTTTGGAGCTATTTCAAAAAGGTTCAAAGTGGAGGACTGTAATGAAAATTAATATTCAATGAAGACAGTTTTCTATATTGTGCCTCCTTTCCCCCTCTCTTTTAATTTTCCCCGCCCCCACTTCATCCCCACTCCCTGCTCCCCCTTTCCCCTTAACCCCCAAATGGTACTTCTATTAGAAAGCTTGCTGTAAAGAGAAAGTCTGTAAGCTTGTACAGTTTTGAGTAACTGAAGAGAGAAGGAAGGCTAAGTTTTTTTAATATCAATGTATAAATGGATAGATCTATCTTCATTGAAACCGTGTGTATAATAATATTTATCTAGTCTTGCGCGCTTAAAAATGGGATCACGAGATAGTCTATTCAAGCGTTTGGAAGAATTATCTTTTGAAACATGAAAACATTTTACTTACTTTTATAACAAATTTCTGTCTTTATCTTTTGAGCATATCGTTTTAAAACATTATGTTTGGAAAATTGAAATTTAATGTTTGTATCATATGTGTAATAGGGAAATAGACCGAACTATATATTTGAATAATAATTGTACTAAGTGAATCTTTAAGGTTAAAAATATTAGTTTCTATATGTTTAGTAGTTTTTTTAATTACTAACAGTCGAAAAAATCTGAATGTAACTACATGAACGGGGCAGGTAAATAAGAATAGGGTTCATTATTTGTCAGTGGCGGACTGTTTCAAACAAATCTTAAAAATAAAACAATATAATTTCCCTTTGTTTAATGTATTTAAAAATATCGAATGTTCCATAAAATACATTCAAACAAGTTAAATTAATATCAAATAATAATTATTTATTTTATTTTATTTTAAATTCCTCTAAGCTAAAATAAAATATATATATTTTAGATTTAGATTTAGTTAAAACCATACCGAATGCTGATATTGATTATTTTATTAATTTATTTATTACTTATCACCGCGTTTAACTATCTGTTCAGGTTATACATATAGTAATAATTAATTTGCTGGGGTAGTGATGAGGGAAAGAAGTATTTTAGAGGTAATCTACACGTATTCGTGTGAAAGAAGAGTGAGAGACCATTTAAGAAAAACACACTCGGTATACCGACTGGATTTGAACTCCTATCCTACCATCATCATCAGTCCAGCCTAATATGAGAGTAACGCCTAAGACATTGAAGAAGGTAAATGTTGATTAATATGAGATGTGAATTATAAAAGTTATATCTGACAATAAAATCAGCTCTATACAATAAAAATTTTTTTGTGATTATATTTTATTTTATTTATTCATAATTTTTATTGAATTAGAATCTGAAATTTCAATTATACCACCCAATATCAATATAATATATATATTTATTCGTTTTCCATATTTTATCTCTTTTTT
>JBCFYV010004307.1:0-22602 GCA_039000515.1 Timema cristinae | reverse complement strand
CCCCGTCATCGCCTGGTTTACTGCGAGAGTAGGACGTTATACCACGTGGCCACTGAAGTGGGCGATGCAGTGTTGTGTCGTGAAGAGTTGCCAGGTTAAGCAGGGCTTGTTAAAACTGTACCTATGACAACTAACTCCCAATTTGGCCAATCAGACATATTGTGAAATTCTCCACAAATTTCCCATGGGGTGTATACTTACTTTCGTTGATACCTGGCCAGTGATTGTTATACTGGGTTATGAAAATATTTCACAGATACAGTTTTAATCTATAGTCCAATTTATATAGGAATGTCCTTTTCGAAAATACAAACACATTGTTTTGAGGCTAACATTTATAATATTTTACTAGATTATTTGTGTTATTTTATAGATATGAATAATATATATCAACGTTACAGCTCATGACTTGACGTATTATTTCATGAACATAGATATAATATCTTTTCTAGATGTCAGATAAGGTTCTTCTTGTGAAAATCGGACCATAGCTCTGCTTACCCTGGCAAAATAATACATCCCACCACTGAAATGAGGTTAACCAACCCTAGCTTAGCACACAGCTATCCCGCTTGAGACACTACACGTCACACCTTTGAGAGGAGGTCAGGCTAGCCTTTCTAGCAACGCATCTAGGTATCACCCTCGCTTAGCACACAGCCTCATCTGGCGTACTCAACGCCACACTGAGATAAGGTGGCCAACCTCGCTACACACGCCTCTATCTGCATACTCACGCAGCATAGTGAGTCGGCAACCCTGCTTACACAGGCCCTCTATCTGGCAGCACTCCACGCCAGGCCACTGAGATGAGGTCGGGCCAACCCTCGCTTAGCACACGGCCCTCTATCTGGCAGAACTCCACGCAGCCATGGAAGGTGGCAACCCTCACCAGCACAACCCTCTCCTATCTGGCATCACTCACGCAGGCCACTGGATGAGTGGCCAACCCTCTCTCAGCACACAGCCCTCTATCTGGCTACACGCAAAGCCAGGCCACTGAGATGAGGTCGGGCCTACCCCCGCTCAGCACACAGCCCTCCTGCTGGCATCTTTCCCGCCGAAGCCAACACCTCCCAACTAATAACATTATTTGTTGCCGCGGCGTCCCAATTAGTCGCCAGCCGACGTGTGGATAATTACTTGGCAACGCGGCACATGCTGAAAACCTGCGGGCAAAACGATGCAAGTAGACCGTGAGATAAGTCCATAGGGGGAGGGGGGATTTCAGCCGATAGTTCCGCGCCGTAAATCTGTCCGTTCCCTTAACTTCCCCCCAAGATGAAAAGATGGCGTGGAAAACACGCTTTGAGAGGGCTTGCCAGGATTTGGCTGGCCACTTACTCTCTTAGCACAGGAATAATTTAGAGACTACTTACTCAAGAACTTATGGGTCTAATGGTTGTCTTTTAAAATAAACTTAAAGTCTATGAATTACGAAATGATACAAGATCATTAGCTCCGCAGAGATTTTTTTTTTTAAAAGAGCTTAATCCAATCTCAGCAAGGCTATTTTTTTCAGTTACAAGTTATGCGCATATATATAACTGATTTTTATAGTGTGTTAATGAGTAAGAAGGTCAAACTTAGACTAAGTGTACCCCCATTTGTGAGGAGGAAGAGGGGGGAAATATCATTTAGGATAACAGCCCTCAGTATCTCTAATTTTATTTATTTATTTAGCACTGCCTCTTACTACCCGTTCGGGTTATACGCTTAAGTACTAATTAAACTAATTGATTAGGAATTGGGAAGGTTGAATTTAGAGAAAGTGAACCCGAATTTGCGTGAAGGGAGATTGTAAAACCATTTATGAAAAAACCACCCCAGTTCACCCTAGCGAGATTCGAACCTCGATCTCCCCATCCTCGGCAGTCTAGCTCAACACGACTGGCGTGTTAGCTAACTACGCCACCTAGGCGGGTAGTATCTCTAACAATCCGACATCTTAGCTCAGTCGGTAGCATGTCTGTCTACTGATATAAGGGTCCCGGGTTTGATTCACGGCATGGCCGAAAAATGTATCATTGGTGAAATGTGGGTTTACCTTTCACAGTGTGATTTAACGATAGGGGACTGGATGTTGTGCCTGTCCTAGTCTTAAGTTAGATTATAAGGTTTATGAATCTACTACAGATCTAGCAAGCCGGTAGTGATAATATATGACTTGAATAAAAAACTGACCACAGGCTGGAGACAATAATGGATGTAAAAAATACACCCATCCCGATCTCCTCATCATACGTTAGTTCAGTCTATATCTAGAGTAACCCCTTAGACTATGCGCCCACCGAAGTGGGCTTATATATAAGAAAATAAGAAAAAGTTACAGCTTAGAAGTGTTTGAAATATTGCAATCTGTAGGCCTAATAATGTGAAATGCTCTATAAAAAAGGGGGGGAAGTTGTTAAATCTAAAAAATATATCGAGAGTAGCGTTTCATAAGAAAGTATTTAAGTTAAGTAATATTTTATTATATTTATCCAATACATTTCAACCTAAATTTATAAACACTGTTGTATTGCAAATAAGAACCTATGTGTGTGGTTAAAATTTAATACTGGTATTTTTCTTAGAGCCGTGTCTTACTACCCGTTCGGTTTATGTGCCTATGTACTAATTACACTAACGGGTTGGGAATTAGGGAAGCTTAATTTAAAGTAAATGCACCCACATTTGCGTAGAGAGGAGAGTGGAAAAACTATTTTGTAAACCACGCTCAGTGCTCTCGACTGGGATCAAACCCCGATCCACCCCATCTTCGGCAGTCTAAGCCAACACGAGAGTGGCGCGTTGGACCACGCGGCCAACGAAGAGGGTAATACTGGTATTAAATTAGTCTTTAAAACATTTAAATTTGAAAATAAAACGTATCTGCTGAAGAGATAGTTTAGTTCTAAATAGAAAAAAAAATTTGCTAGTACAGTCACGTCAAGCCTAACTTCACTTGGCAAAATTCCAATAGCCATCACAGGCCACAAGACTAATTAAAATGAAATCATAAAAATTTGGCGAATTGCTCTTATGGAAAAGACCATTCCTTTCATAGCTATTATTTCTTAGCACAGCTTCAACGAAGATGGTTTTTCACACTCATAAAAAGAAACTAAACAGGATATTTGATTTATTTACATTTTTTATAATCTAGAGTGTTTATTTTTATACGGCGCTTTAGTAACTCGTTAAGTAAAACACAAACAGATGCCACGAATTAAACGAAAATAGTTTGTTTTTTTCTCTATAATGTATCTATTTTATTTTTATCTTATCTTTTAAATATCAAGTTTAAATTTAAAATGTAGTCTGGAAACCATTTTATGTTAGTTCCCAAAACGAGTAAACGACACGTTTCCTGCTTTGCCTCCATTCTGGGCCAGCAAACAAGTGTTGAAAATTTGATGGTGGCATGCATAGACTTATAATAGTATAGTTTAAGGGCGGTGTGTCAGGTTGTAAAGTAGGTACTAGACACTTTTTTTTGTTGGTATATTTGTTTTTAATAAACACTGTCCAATCCCCGGTGCTTCCATATTTTTCTGTGAAGCAGTGTACCCGCCTCGGTGGCGTAGTTGGCTAACGCGCTTGTCGTGTTGAGCTCGACTGCTGAGGACGGGGAGATCGAGGTTCGAATCTCGGTCGGGTGAACTGGGTGTGGTTTTTCCTAAAATGGTTTTCCATTCTCCTCCACGCAAATGCGGGTTCACTTCCTCTAATTCAACCTTCCCAATTCCTAATCCATTAGCGTAATTAGTACTAAAAGCGTATAACCCGAACGGGTAGTAAGACGTGGTGCTAAATATTATTATAATAATAAAAATAATAATATAATAATAATATTATTATTATTATTGTGAAGCAGTAAGTTTGGAACGGGGTCAACTTTTCCTCGTGAGAGAAATTGAGGAGCAGCTTGAATTAAAAAAAAAGCGGCTCTGGTCTAGAAAACTGAGATTAACGGCCGGAGGATTCGTTGTGCTGACTACATGACCCTTCTATCCGCAAATGTTGGTACGATCCTCACCAACATGTGATGGCTGCTCGATCGATAGGCCTATAGCCACACTTGCGAGCTGACGTCATGGACTTTGTTTTAGTAACCATGAATGTAGTAAGATAATATTTGTATTTGAATTTTGTGTTAAATAGTAGCTATTGAATATAATTTGTAAGTTATATGATGGAGGAGAAAGTTTAGTGAAAGCTTAGCACGTCTGACTCTTGGTTAAGAGGTCGGGGTTTGATCCTTACCAGCTGTAGATAAGAGAATATTTCCATTACTTGGTTTTCCATCTAGTCTATATTTGAATGTCATTCTAATTCCTTAAACTCATCTTCCCAAGCCTTTTAAATATACCGCGAGAAACTGAGAAATCGAGAATACAGTGAAGACCTCATGCACTACTCTATGTTATGTCTATGGATGGAAAGATGTTTTCATCTGAAAGTGCGTTGGCTGCTTAACGGTCTATATAACCGACTGCTCGAGTGTCAAGATAACAGGGAAACGTTCGCTCATAAATTTCGCCTGTAAAGCGACTCATTTCTGGGCACATTTTACAGTCACATTTGAAAGCGGATTTAAATTCTTCACCCCTTTACTAGAGATATACTGAATAACGCTGGACATTCTAGACAGATTAATGATAATTTTTATTTCTTTTATATTATCTCATGCTTATCTGGTGTCGTTATGTCATCTATAGTGGTTTAGATGATGCATATGTTGCCGTTTTGATAAACTTGGTCAGATTTCTAGAGTCATAAATATAATTGCGACCGGATACAAATAAAGGAAATACTTCACTTATAAATCAACGTTTTGTAACATCCGAACCGTGCAATATTTTTGTTATTGTTTATTGATTGTTAGATTTATGTCTTAACAAAAAATTAAATAATCTGTTTTTAAGGTGACTGTCTTTATTTCACTTAACTGAATTATATTTCCCGACTACACGGAGTATCATCTCAGAGAATTACACGGCTATTATTGGGAAGTCGACAACGGTGGTCTTTTGGTGGGGAAAAGTGCTCGCCTCAGGACTCGATGTCCATGGGTTCAAACCTGATCAGATTTTACGGATTTTTCTTGAGCAATAAAAATTCGCAGCACAACTTCCTTAAGAAAGGATGTAAATCCGTCGGCTCGGTGTTGATTGTGGCATGTAAAATATCCCCGGAAGTTATGTGAAAGTACCTTTCCGGCCAAAAATGGTTGGGCCTTTCGTTCTTGATCATAGAAATTATCGTGTGCTGATATAATCAGTCGGTTTATAAAGTACACTTTAAATACCCAATATAATAATTAAATAAGCTATTGGGAAACAAATCTTTTCTCCATAAGATCTACAATTTCCTCAGAGGTTATTCAATGTATTGTTCTTTGTTACTGATGAGGTAATGGCTGTGTATCTTTTGCTATAGCGGTCGACCTTGAAACTGAAGGTGAAGCAACCATTTACTAGTACAGTCCTATCTAGGCTTTCTTAGCTTGAAAACTATCCAATAGCCACCGTGAAGAAAACCCTAATTCACAAGTACAATCTCACCAAGACTTGCTTACTATGTAAATAACCACAAGCCACCTTGAAGAAAATCTATTAGTACAATCTCGTCAAAAAAAACCACAAGCCACCTTGAAGAAAATCTATTAGTACAATCTCGTCAAGAAAAACCCACAAGCCCTTGAAAAAATCTATTAGTACAATCTCGCAAAAAAACCCCAAGCACCTTGAAGAAAATCTATTAGTACAATCTCGTCAAGAAAAACCCCCAAGCCACCTGAAGAAAATCTATAGTACATCTCGTCAAGAAAAACCACAAGCCACCTTGAAGAAAATAATCTACTAGTACAGTCTCATCAAGAAACAATTCACAAGTCACCCTAAAGAAAACAATGTACTAGTATAGACCTTTAAAATCTTGCTTACCTTAAAAATAACCTACGTGCTATGCCTGGAGAAAACAATCTACTAGTACAGTCTCGTCAAGAAACACCTCAGAAGCCATTCTGAATAAAACCATTTAATAGTATAGTCTCACCAAGAAACAATCCACAAGCCACCCTGGAGAAAACAATTTACTAGTACAGTCCTGTCAAGTGGAGCTAGAACTGGCAACAAGCCCCGGAGCCATTCTTGAAACCCACTATTTTTTTCTTCAAAGTCCCATGTTCTAATCCTCTTAGGACACTTCCTCACCAACAATAATCTTACTCTTTGTGCGTGTCGCAAGTCTTCTCCACGGTTTCAAGTCTGTATGTCTAACTGTATGCCATCCCTCCACGCCCTCGCCCGCGAGCTGTGATAGATGAGCCTTGCGGCGTGGAGTTACACACAAGTGACACTTTACGACTTAATTAGTAGCGGCTGCTAAATTAATGACTTCAAAACTCGGGAGAGTATGGCATAACGGATGAGTTACCACCAACTCCCTTCCCTCAATTCTCCTCTCTATACCACTTCCCTCTACCCCCCTTTTATAGTTTTCATTTTCCTCTTTCACACATACTTTCACCTCAAGAAAAATCACTCCTTCCCACCCTCCAACCACTGTGGTGGATACAAAAGGGAAGAAGGGAGGGAATAGGCCTATAATGTGTAGGTAGGTTTCTCTTGCTATGACGTCAGTTAGGTTAGGTTTTTAATTGGGAGTTTGTTCTCTTGGGACCCTACCCGGTGTTACCCGTGATTAAAAATATAAAATGGTAAAAAAAAAATGGTAGCTGTTTCTTCACTCTTGCCTTGTATATCCAGAATCACTATCAACTTAACGTTCACTTAACGTACACGTTACGTAACGTAAAGCTTCGCCTCATGTTTCTAAATGGAAGCCGTCACGATGTACTTCACTTAACGTTAACTTAACGTTACGCGAAAAGTTGTTGAACAGCTGTAAAGGTTGTCCTGGAATTTAATGACAAATGTTTCTGTTCATTTAAAAAGTTTCTCATCTAATGCCGACAGATATTCAACAACTGTTATGTTTCTACTGGAGCTATATTTTATTTATATTGGCCAAAAAAAGTGTTGCAATAAAAATGGCAAAAACACTTACCTTTTCTTGATTTCTACCTTTTAAGTGAGAGTATCACGTGTTTTATCAAATATTTTAGTAGTAAGTAACTTTTAAAAAATACAATCTTTTGTTTACGGTCATCAATGACAACATTTTACTATATCATTAGTGTTGAATTTGAGATATTAAAAATATCCATCAATATTGACAGCTGCAGATCATATTACTTGGCGTATAAATGCGTAAAAGTAGATTTATTAGCTTTTCTAGACGTCTTCTATTAAAAATTAGATGGTCTAACGCGCTGATTTTATGTAATGATGGACTTCCGAAGATGGGGAGATCGGGGATCGATTCCGGTTGGGTGCACTGAGAGTGGTTTTTCTAAATTGTTTTCCACGCAAATGTGGGTGCACTTTAAACCTTCCTATTTCCTAACACATTAGTTTAATTAGTATATAGACGTATAATCCGAATTGATAGTAAAAAGAAATGAGACCGTAGATAGCTAATCATGTTGGGAGCGTCAACAGGGTTATTTAGTACTGGTTTTTTTTTACAGATGATTTATTCGGTATAAACCTAGTTCGTTTGTTCGCGTCTCTCTAACAATAAAACGTATGACTTCTTATCAAACTTTGTTTGTAAATTAAATAAGTTTCTACTGCAAGTATTTGTAGTCACCCGCCTCGGTGGCGTAGTTGGCTAACGCGCTTGTCGTGTTGATCTCGACTGCTGAGGACGGGGAGATCAAGGTTCGAATCTCAGTCGGGTGAACTGGGAGTGGTTTTTCCTAAATGGTTTTCCACTCTCCCTCCACGCAAATACGGGTTCACTTCCTCTAATTCAATCTTCCCCATTCCTAATCCATTAGCGTAATTAGTACTTAAAGCGTATAACCCTAACGGGTAGTAAGACGCGGTGCTAAATATTATTATTTGTAGCCTAAAGAGCCTTAACTGTTACAAAAATGCATTCCCATATGAGGTATGTAAGACAGGATATCACAGATAACGTTTTAATGCGCTCTGCTTAATCTGGCAACACGCGATGACACATGACACTGAAATGGCAGCATTCCCTCCCTGACATTGTTTTTAATACCGCGTCTTACTACCCGTTTGGATTATACGCTTATGTACTAATTACGCTCATGGGTTAGAGATGAGGAAGGATGAATTTAGATGAAGTACACCCAAATTTGCATGGAAAGAGAGAGAGTGAGAAACTATTTTGGAAAATCCACCTTCAGTACACTCGACCGGGATTGAATCATGAACTACCCATCATCGACAGCCTAGTATATTGTAAACAATAAACAAGAAAGTACTCTCTCACCTGAACCAGTATATTTCTTATAATGATCGAAGATGAGAGTTAATCGTTCTCAGAATTTTCAAAAGGCGGTCCTTGGAAGTTTTTAAAGTAGCCCTCGGAATTTTAAAGATATCCTTCGTGAGTTGTCAAAGATAGCCCTAGGATAACCTCAAAGGTAGACCTCAAAAGTTCTCAAAACCTCAAAGATATGACATCACGCCTCAAAATCGAGTTTTTCTTTATCTCTCCCACTATACGAATTTGATTTTCATAATAGCCTCCAAAAAGGAAATTATTTCGGAAGATAATATTTGCTACAGTTGTGTTGGTTAACCTCCTCCTCCCCTCCACCCCTCTTTTTTCCTCGTCCGGTGCAATCCGGTCGAAATACGCCCTCTGTGACAAATGCCTGTTCAATTGTGCATGAAGATAATTCCGCTCTGAAAGGCTGGTGGTGAATGCGGCGCTGTGATTTGATGGCTTCCAACGCGCCGAGGCGTCCAGGGAGATATGAAAAATGGAGAGGTAATCATCATCATCATCATCATTGCCTCGCAGTTAGTTCCCTTGGGCACCGCATTGAGAAATGATAGTGAATATTTGATGCGACGACGAGAGAGTGTTCTAATCTAACTGCTTTTTTTTTTAAGTTGGTGTTTGTTAGATTGTATGTGGGTCATGCCGTCATACTATACAGTCATGGAATATGGTCACAAAAATAATTAGTGGATCCAACAACATTCGCTATGATGGATATATCAGCTAAAATATTGGTTTAAAGGTCTTATTTACAGTCAGATTTAGAAAAGAGATTATTTTTTTACAGTGATAAAAGTTAATAAAATAATTGTCATACACGTCATGTCGTCACTTTTGATAGATATCATCAATACCTATAAAATAACACTATTGATATAGTAAAAATCCGCTTCAGTGGCCAAATGGTTTAAGGCGTCACTCTCGTGTTAGACTGGCCTGCTATTGACGGGGAGATCGGGATTCGAATCAAAGTCGGATCTACTGAGGATGTTTTTTTAAAAATGGTTTCCCACTCTCCTTCCACGAAAATGTGGATACATGACCACTAAAATTATTCCTTCCTCACCCTTACCCCATTAGAGTAAGTATCATAAATAAGCTTACGTACAAACCTAACAGGTAGTAAAACGCGGTGATAAATAAATAAATAAATAATTAAAATGTTATAAACGTTTACAGTCAAAAAATGTGTTTGTATTGATCACATTTCCTTTCTACTAAGTTAAATTTTTTAAGATATAGTCAGTCCTATTTATATAAAAATTAAGAAAAAATATTCATTTAGGCTCTAAATATTTCAAATCCATTTTAAAAACATGTCAAATTCTAATAATGTGTCAAACCTTTGGCTATATATCATGTATTTAAATGTAATAAATAAAATTAATTATTACTATATAACAATACCTCATAATATTTTATTGAATTATTGATTAGATGTATGAGAAAGATTTACAAAGAAAGTGAAATTGAAAAAAAAGTGTTAAATCCTTAACAATATATCATTAATAGAGATTACATCAATTAAAGTAAATAAATGTTACGGAACTGCGCACGGACTTTCTCGCTCTAATGTTTGAAAATGGAGATATTTACTCAAAACTCGTAATATATGTGAAACGAAATAATATACACTAGCAAACCCAAGCATAAATTGCACTATACTTATGTAAAAAAAAATTAGTCCCAGTTTTAAATTTTATAATTTTGTTTTAAGGAATTAATGTCCTCATTTGTATGTTTGTACCGATAAAAAATATTAGTGTTGGGTCCACAAGCGTCAATACTTTGTATTAAAATTTCAACTTCCTGTTAAAGTTTTCGGAATTTTATTAGGTGTTGCAAATATTCATGCTATCGCATTGTTATTATTATTATTATTATTATTAGCACCGCGTCTTACTACCCATTCGGGTTATACGCACTTACGCTAATGTGTAATGATAGGGTGATTGTGAGATGAAATGAAGGACCTACAGTTTAACGTGGAATCCGAACCACGGTGGAGGCCTGGCATTCCCCACATTCACAAGATGTCTTGTCAGAGGTGAAGGAAGGGTTTGGCAATCAGATAAATCTTTGCCGGGCGCATTGTTATTAAATTCCTTGTTACACTCTAATACGGGTGGTCCATCGTTGGACGTCATTTGTTACATTACGTGTCTTGGCGAGCGTTAATAGTCGCCTATTAACCCCCACGTTGTGTCGCCATTTGTTACACTTACGTTTCTTCAGCCCCTTGTTGGAATGCTATTTGTTACACTTTTCGCGTTCCGCCCCTCGTTGGACGCCATTTGTTACACTTCGTAATATTTTTTATTATAAATCTCCCACGTTGTGTCGCTATTTGCTATATTACATAACAGTCATTTATAAGTCACTCCGTAAATCATTATTTCTATTACGCAACTATGTGCTTTACTTATAATGCCTCGTTCCTTATCATTAGACTTTAATAAATGATAATATATCACATAAAGTTTGATATCTGTTTATTCTTTAAATTGAAATCATATTGTTATTAGTATTTTATAATCGAAACACGATCATGTAGAGGGCCTATCAACTTATAATCACTGATCGCTTAAATCACGTCCATTCAAGACCACGACCGATTGCACAGTGAAAATACGGAGTTTCAAAAAGTCACATATATCTGAGTTCAATAGAAGTTTCTCGAAGGAATCTTCCTAACGGTAAATTACACACCTACAAATTCAGAAAGAAAAATACCTATTGCGTTTGGAAGCTTCTCGAAGGAAATACTTTAAAAGATCTTAACTTGTCTGTATTACGTTAAAAGACATTAACATTTCTTAAGTTTAACTCCAGTAGATGCTGCCATCTTACCACGAGGCGCGAACTAGTAAATAATTTAGAGGAAGACGTTATTTAAGCGCCACGTAATATACTATATAATTTAAATGAAATAAGACGTTTATAAAATTAGGACGATATTCTTGTCAATGCTTTCACATACTTTTCAGGGGCAAATCAATTACATTACAATACCCCCCAAAGTGTATCTGAAAGTAGAGACCTAGTCGTATACTTTTTGATACGCTTTGCTAAAAAAAATTAAAAGACGAGAAAAGACGACATGATCATTTTTCTTACACCCTGTATAAGTTTTACAAATTTTACAAAAGTTTCACTATTTTGAAACATCCTGTATAGTTTCACAAAATTTACTTAAAGTTCAATATTTTTAAACATCCTGTATAGAATTAACAAAATTGCATCAAGTTCAATATTTTGAAGTGGAAGTTATATGAATTAAGCATTAAAATAAAGTTTATCAGTTATAATTAGGATTAACTAAAATAAGATAATCTAAGTAAAACATTTAGTATAATTATGATTAAATGAAATAAAATATCTAAGTAAGATGTCAGCCTAATTATAATTAACTGACATAGCATAGTCTAAGTTTATTATATTAAGAAAATTTAATTTAATTGTCACAGATCGAAGTGTCTTTTAATTAATTTTTTGCCAAGAAAATTGCATTTCCTTTATGTCTTGTCTTTTTTTTTTATTTTATGCAATCTTCTTTAAATAATTGTTGCACTTTGTTTCATGATCCTTCACGGATCCACTTTTGTGATTTTTTTCACACACTTAACAAAGGCTCTTAACACTTTGTTACACTTACTCTTAAAAGTCTCTTGGCCAAACTTGCTATATGATCACAAACATTTACAACTTTATGTACCAAACGGTCAACTAAAATTTGCTATATGAGCACCACATTTGCTGAAAATAGCTTAACTTAACATAAAAAATTAAAATAAACATAATTAACTAGTAAAACATATAAGTACATTGTTTAAATCATAGAAATGGCAATATCATACACATACATTGTCTAACAACAGAAAAATATTATCATACAGTATCATTGATTTAATTAGGATGACACTTAACCCCTAGTAAAACAAAATGAAAAACAACAACTCGATGCTGAATCTCTCCACAGCACAGAGAACCATAGTATATACAATCTCTAACAAGACCTTAGTGGTTTAATACAAGCTCACATTTTGAAATATTCTTATAATTAATTATTATTTATTATTATGATTAAAAATTTTATTTAAAAGAAAGTTGCTTTAAACTTGTGACATAATATTGATTTATTTTTATAACAGGCTCAATAAAGGCTAACTCCCAAAAACTGAAACGTATCCTCAGGATACTTCCCGGCATACAGTGACCGACAATCCCATTTCTCAGGCCTTCAAAACACACAAGAGGCGTTCTCTTAACGGTCCAAACCTCGTTCAAATGTCTGGTAACCACAGGCGGTTCAGAACTCTGCTGACCCCTTGGCCCAGAAAAACTCTCAAAACTCTAATACGGGTGGTCCAGGTTCAATGCCTGCCCCTAAAACTCACAATACTTAACTCGGGTGGCCCAGGTTCAATGCCTGCCCCCTAACACTTACAAAATTCCCATAACTCGGGTGGCCCAGGTTCAATCCCTGCCCCCTAAAACTCACAAGGTAGTCAGACCTCTGCGACAAAACTACTCTCTTGCCAAACGTCGAAGAATCCAAGTCCTGACATCACAACATGTCACTGTATAGCAGAAATTACCTGCCTCAACTCAATTTTTATTATAAGCTTGCCTTAAATTACTTGTCTGACCTGGTGCTTTCCGGGTACACCCCCACCCTCAACTGACTATACTTTGTAATAAATCCATTTCTACTCCTTCCTTCACCAAGCACTTCAGAGGATGCTTCCCTCCCTCAAATTTGTCATTAATAATGAAAACAAAATGAAGTACTTGTCCTTACTTTCCAGAGTTGGACTGTATTGAAATATTAAGGAGGGTCACCTTCCATACTAATCTTTACAATGAAATGGCCCTTATTTACAAGGTTAAGAAGATAAAATTACATAATATACTAAGATCTTGTTGCCTAATAATTCTAATTACATTATTATTATTTCTCACCCCCTCTCTCCGATTCCTTAGCTACCTATTGTCAAATCCTATCAATACTCTTTCCATCTCCTTCACATTTTGGGCACTAACACTTAACAATACATTTTGTACCTGAAGAGGAAAGTGATTTGTTAGATGTTTCACCAACCTGTGTTCTTCCAATGGATAATTTAAATACCTAGCCTCCCCTTCTAAACATGAGAGCAAAATTTCAATTTTGTTCCTTTCCCTTAAATCCTCTTCTTTCCAAACTCTCTCAATTTTTTGCAAATATTGAGCCACAGATATTTTGCCCTTTGCTCCCCTATACCTAGGAATGAGTGACAAAGTAAGGTCATTGACATTTTTGGTTAAGAGATTGTGACTACACCCATTTTTGTTATCTGTCCCCTACCTTTGTTAAGTTGTACTTGATCAGCTAAGTTGTTTATTTTCTGATCTAAAGTGCCAACCGTTTTTTTGTTTTCATTTACAATTTCTTTTATCTCCACAATTTCTTTCCTTTTTATTTGAATCTCCTCATTAATATTTTCCTTAATAAATTGCCTATTAGCATCCTCTTGCCCTTCAATTTCTAACCTCACCTTTTCTATTTGAATTTCCAAATTGGATTGCACTACCTGAACAGCTGATTTGTTGTGTGCTATCTGTATATCCTGTGTTTGTATTTGTTTTTCTAATTTACTGGTTTCTTTATCTAAATTTTTCTCCAAACCCTCTGTTTTTTTGTCACTGAAGATATTTGATCAATTAACTTAAACTGTTCCTTTCTTAGATTTTCCTGCCTAACCTCTAAATTTCCTTGTTTTTTTTCTTTTTCTGAAACCCTGTCATTAATTTGTTGGATAAAATTTTGATTAATTAATTCTAAATTCTCAAATTTTTTATTTATATTTTTATTTATATTCTTTGATTGTTCGTCGACCTTTTGGTTGAGTTTAGTTTCTAAAGTTTGTCCCATTTTTTCCAAATCCTTTTTAAAATCCTGTTTATTTTCTGATGCAGTTCGATCAATTTTTTCTAATATAGCATTTAAAAGATCTACTTGTTCTACTGGTTTAGCCACCCTCTCTTCCACTAAGGTTATTGTTCCCCCTACACTTTGATTCAGCGTTTGCAGGATTACTTCGTTACTTGCTACCTCCCCAGAGCTAGCCCTATTTCCTCCTCACTCCCTTCTTGTTCCTGTTCACAATTTGCCCTCCTGAATTGACCTGCCCTTTCATCCTCCTCATAAATAAATGGCATTGTGTCTTCATCATCATACTCTTCGGGTTCTCTTATCACCTTGTCTGCCATGTTGAAAATTTAAATAAATTTTTCTTAAGTTGATCTATGAATTAATTTGTGTTAGGCCTTGACAAATTTCAAGTACTATTGATCTAAGAATTACTTTTTATAGTGAGAAATTTAATTTAAAATTAGGCCCATACACTTTTATATTGTTAGTTTTAATTTAATTTGTGAAATCCCAACATATAAAAACAAAATTTTATTACCCCCAAAATACACAATTGAAATTAGATTTAAAAAAAATTATTATTATTATTATTTTTTTTTTTTTTTTTTTTAATTAGAGTTACAGCTTCTGTTGACCACTTATCTGTCCTCGACGCTGTTTCTTGACTGCATGCCGTCTCCAAAAGGTCCTCCGTCCCGTTCCTTGATGGTGTGCCGTTGGTGTGCCGTCTCTTGCAGGTGTGCCGTCGGCGTGTCGTCTCTTGCAGGTGTGCCGTCTCCAACAGTCCTTTGCGCTGTTTCTTGACTGTGCCGTCTCCTTGGTGTGGTGTGCCGTCCTTTGGTGATTATGTGCCGTCTCCTGGTGTGCCGTCTCTTCCTTTAGCTCAGTGACGCACCTCTGTCTCAGTTCGCGGTATTCGAGCCCCTAAGTTGTAGCGCCATTTGTTACACTCTAATACGGGTGGTCCATCGTTGGACGTCATTTGTTACATTACGTGTCTTGGCGAGCGTTAATAGTCGCCTATTAACCCCCACGTTGTGTCGCCATTTGTTACACTTACGTTTCTTCAGCCCCTTGTTGGAATGCTATTTGTTACACTTTTCGCGTTCCGCCCCTCGTTGGACGCCATTTGTTACACTTCGTAATATTTTTTATTATAAATCTCCCACGTTGTGTCGCTATTTGCTATATTACATAACAGTCATTTATAAGTCACTCCGTAAATCATTATTTCTATTACGCAACTATGTGCTTTACTTATAATGCCTCGTTCCTTATCATTAGACTTTAATAAATGATAATATATCACATAAAGTTTGATATCTGTTTATTCTTTAAATTGAAATCATATTGTTATTAGTATTTTATAATCGAAACACGATCATGTAGAGGGCCTATCAACTTATAATCACTGATCGCTTAAATCACGTCCATTCAAGACCACGACCGATTGCACAGTGAAAATACGGAGTTTCAAAAAGTCACATATATCTGAGTTCAATAGAAGTTTCTCGAAGGAATCTTCCTAACGGTAAATTACACACCTACAAATTCAGAAAGAAAAATACCTATTGCGTTTGGAAGCTTCTCGAAGGAAATACTTTAAAAGATCTTAACTTGTCTGTATTACGTTAAAAGACATTAACATTTCTTAAGTTTAACTCCAGTAGATGCTGCCATCTTACCACGAGGCGCGAACTAGTAAATAATTTAGAGGAAGACGTGATTTAAGCGCCACGTAATATACTATATAATTTAAATGAAATAAGACGTTTATAAAATTAGGACGATATTCTTGTCAATGCTTTCACATACTTTTCAGGGGCAAATCAATTACATTACATCCTCATTTATAAATTTTGCCAATAAAAGATGTAAATATTGACTATTGAGTCTAAAATGGATATAGATCATTGTTATACAAACATTTCTCCTAAGAGGTTTATGTTAAAACAACATTAACTTTTAGTGACTTACTTATATTTAATTACTCTATGGCATTGGAGAATTATTGCGTTAAAACTTAAGTATCTCTTTACAACTAAAGACTACAAAATTGTATTAATATATTTGCCAATATCTCAGAAACTGTTGGATTTATAAAAATATATTTCATTTAAAGTTTTTTATTTTTAATAGTATTACAATTTTGCAATAATAAGTTATTTAGTATCTCAAATAATTGAGGAGATACGGAAGTTTTTGCTTCTTCTAAAATTCATTTTCATGGTAAAATTAAATAAGCAGTTTATTTATAATTTCAATCAACACCTAGATACGAATTTTAATCAAAATCGATAGAGCCGATTTTGAGAAAATCTCTTTTTTTTCTCTTTTTGCCCTTTCTTAAACTACTCTTAATTTTAAGTCTAAACAGACACACAGACAGACGTCAATACAAAGATCACTTTTTAGGTCTTGGGGGGTCTTGAGACGTCGACATCCATCAACATTTCAGGTTAGATTTTCTCTTGCATTCGCAATACTTTTACCTTTTGTGTTCAAAAAGTTAAAAAATATGTATATTTACGTATAGCTTGAAAGTTATTGGTTTTATAAAAAGACTTACATATTTGTAACGATAAGTAATTTCATATCTCAAATAGTTAAGGAGATATTTTTTTTTTTTAAATTACGGATCAGACCAGAGCCCTTAAAGTCATTATTCCGAAATATTGAGAGAAACCATTTTGTTTGGAATATTTATAAATGTTTAGAAATGAAATTTAATCAAAATCGTTAGAACCGATTATGAAAAAGTCGACTTTTTCTCTTTTTGCCCTCCAGTAAACTACCCTTAATTTTGGGGTTAGCTATCCAATTCCAAAAACTCCTCGGGGAAACCCTATGAAAACCCTAGATACCAAGTTTTAGCCCGATCGGTAAAATAGTTTAGGCTCTAGTTGGAGGTACAGACAGACAGACAGACGGAAAGTCAAAAACAACTTTTTTTTATTTGGGGGTCATGAAACGTCAAGATTATTCAAAATCTTGATTTCGATTTTTTGACGATCACCATACGTTCTCTACCTGTAAGATAGCGAGAAAGTAAAAAGACCCTTGGAGTCTTAGCACGTCTTGTCTGCCAATTATTTAACGAGTATTAGTTGCATAAAACATTACTTACTAAACATTTACCAAGCCAATGTATTGTTTCGACACTACAGTCTTACTAGTAGTTCTGTGAACAGTAGACCTCGCTCTCACCATGTTATTATCATTACTACAGTCTTACTAGTAGTTCTGTGAACAGTAGACCTCACTCCCTCCATGTTATTATCATTACTACAGTCTTACTAGTAGTTCTGTGAACAGTAGACCTCTCTCCTCCATGTTATTATCGTTACTACAGTCTTACTAGTAGTTCTGTGAACAGTAGACCTCGCTCTCTCCATGTTATTATCATTACTACAGTCTTACTAGTAGTTCTGAGAACAGTAGACCTCGCTCTCTCCATGTTATTATCGTTACTACAGTCTTACTAGTAGTTCTGTGAACAGTAGACCTCGCTCTCTCCATATTATTATCATTACTACAGTCTTACTAGTAGTTCTGTGAACAGTAGACCTCACTCCCTCCATGTTATTATCATTACTACAGTCTTACTAGTAGTTCTGTGAACAGTAGACCTCTCTCCCTCCATGTTATTATCGTTACTACAGTCTTACTAGTAGTTCTGTGAACAGTAGACCTCACTATCTCCATGTTATTATCGTTACTACAGTCTTACTAATAGTTCTGTGAACAGTAGACCTCACTCCCTCCATGTTATTATCGTTACTACAGTCTTACTAGTAGTTCTGTGAACAGTAGACCTCCCTCAATGTTATTATCGTTACTAGTCTTACTAGTAGTTCTGTGAACAGTAGACCTCCCTCAATGTTATTATCGTTACTAGTCTTACTAGTAGTTCTGTGAACAGTAGACCTCACTATCTCCATGTTATTATCGTTACTACAGTCTTACTAATAGTTCTCTGAACAGTAGACCTCACTCCCTCCATGTTATTATCGTTACTACAGTCTTACTAGTAGTTCTGTGAACAGTAGACCTCACTCCATGTTATTATCGTTACTAGTCTTACTAGTAGTTCTGTGAACAGTAGACCTCCCTCAATGTTATTATCGTTACTAGTCTTACTAGTAGTTCTGTGAACAGTAGACCTCACTATCTCCATGTTATTATCGTTACTACAGTCTTACTAGTAGTTCTGTGAACAGTAGACCTCTCTCCCTCCATGTTATTATCGTTACTACAGTCTTACTAGTAGTTCTGTGAACAGTAGACCTCGCTCTCTCCATATTATTATCATTACTACAGTCTTACTAGTAGTTCTGTGAACAGTAGACCTCGCTCTCTCCATGTTATTATCGTTACTACAGTCTTACTAGTAGTTCTGTGAACAGTAGACCTCACTCCCTCCATGTTATTATCATTACTACAGTCTTACTAGTAGTTCTGTGAACAGTAGACCTCCCTCCATGTTATTATCGTTACTACAGTCTTACTAGTAGTTCTGTGAACAGTAGACCTCGCTCTCTCCATATTATTATCATTACTACAGTCTTACTAGTAGTTCTGTGAACAGTATACCTCACTCCCTCCATGTTATTATCGTTACTACAGTCTTACTAGTAGTTCTGTGAACAGTAGACCTCGCTCTCTCCATATTATTATCATTACTACAGTCTTACTAGTAGTTCTGTGAACAGTAGACCTCGCTCTCTCCATGTTATTATCGTTACTACAGTCTTACTAGTAGTTCTGTGAACAGTAGACCTCACTCCCTCCATGTTATTATCATTACTACAGTCTTACTAGTAGTTCTGTGAACAGTAGACCTCCCTCCATGTTATTATCGTTACTACAGTCTTACTAGTAGTTCTGTGAACAGTATACCTCACTCCCTCCATGTTATTATCGTTACTACAGTCTTACTAGTAGTTCTGTGAACAGTAGACCTCACTATCTCCATGTTATTATCGTTACTACAGTCTTACTAGTAGTTCTGTGAACAGTAGACCTCACTCCCTCCATGTTATTATCGTTACTACAGTCTTACTAGTAGTTCTGTGAACAGTAGACCTCACTCCCTCCATGTTATTATCGTTACTACAGTCTTACTAGTAGTTCTGTGAACAGTATACCTCACTCCCTCCATGTTATTATCGTTACTACAGTCTTACTAGTAGTTCTGTGAACAGTAGACCTCACTCCCTCCATGTTATTGTCGTTACTACAGTCTTACTAGTAGTTCTGTGAACAGTATACCTCACTCCCTCCATGTTATTATCGTTACTACAGTCTTACTAGTAGTTCTGTGAACAGTAGACCTCGCTCTCTCCATATTATTATCATTACTACAGTCTTACTAGTAGTTCTGTGAACAGTATACCTCACTCCCTCCATGTTATTGTCGTTACTACAGTCTTACTAGTAGTTCTGTGAACAGTATACCTCACTCCCTCCATGTTATTATCGTTACTACAGTCTTACTAGTAGTTCTGTGAACAGTTGACCTCACTCCCTCCATGTTATTGTCGTTACTACAGTCTTACTAGTAGTTCTGTGAACAGTATACCTCACTCCCTCCATGTTATTATCGTTACTACAGTCTTACTAGTAGTTCTGTGAACAGTATACCTCACTCCCTCCATGTTATTATCGTTACTACAGTCTTACTAGTAGTTCTGTGAACAGTAGACCTCACTCCCTCCATGTTATTATCGTTACTACAGTCTTACTAGTAGTTCTGTGAACAGTAGACCTCACTCCCTCCATATTATTATCATTACTACAGTCTTACTAGTAGTTCTGTGAACAGTAGACCTCACTCCCTCCATGTTATTGTCGTTACTACAGTCTTACTAGTAGTTCTGTGAACAGTAGACCTCACTCCCTCCATGTTATTGTCGTTACTACAGTCTTACTAGTAGTTCTGTGAACAGTAGACCTCACTCCCTCCATGTTATTATCGTTACTACAGTCTTACTAGTAGTTCTGTGAACAGTAGACCTCACTATCTCCATGTTATTATCGTTGATACAGTCTTACTAGTAGTTCTGTGAACAGTAGACCTCCCTCAATGTTATCATCGTTACTACAGTATTAAGATTATTTTTGAATTTCAAGTTTAATTACTTCTTAAGTTGGACTGAAAACCAATTATTACTCTTTTCGATAATGCATTACTTTCATAGAGAGCAATCGATGCTCACGTGTTTTAAGACGCCAACCTCGCAATTAACGTAAATTAAATAAACATATAAAACAACAGTCGTTTGTCTTAGGTTTAAAGAATATCCCTGGCAAATTTTGTTAAAATTGATCTAAGTATTTGGCAGTTATCGTGGGACAAATATTTGGATACAGTACAGACGGAAGAAATCCCAAATGGTTGAGTTATAAGAGAACCTCACAACCTTCAGTAAATCCTCAAGACAGTGGTTACTAACAACTTAATTTAGTAATTATGGGTGAGAACGGTAGTTTTAAAGGAATGAGCCCACGTTATAAGGAACGGAAAAACTATAGCTGTGCTTCACTATCACTGGCCATTTATTATATTGCGAACTTGATGCCTTAGACCATGTGTTGGTACTAAAAACTCCAGAAAATCGATCTTACAAATGGGTGGATTGTTTTTAGACTACAACTCATACTTATAAAAATGTTAAAGTGTGTGTGTGTATACTCGTTAGTGGAAGAAGGAATGTTATAAGCACATAAGCAAGAGGCCTTGCCTCCACCTCGGTGGTCTTAGAGTAACGTTATCATCTTAGGACCCGATGATAGGGGGCTCAAACCCAATTGGGGTTGATGGATTATTCTTGAGCGATAAAAATCCGTAGCACAACTTCCTTCGGAGATGAAGTAAAGCCGCCAGTCCCATGTCGATTGTGGCATGTAAAAGAAATCCTGGAAAGGTATGTGAAAAATACCTTTCTCGGCGAAATTATTAGGAACTTTCGCTCTCGCTCATAGAAATTTTCTTGTGTTAACATAATCGGTCAGTTCAGAAAGGGCACGTTAAATACCTAAAATAAATAAGTAAAATGAAATTAACTGTTAATTTTCTACTCTCTCTTTCTATTTAAATCAATAGCGTCAAAGGGTGTTAGTACTATGGTGTGTCAAGCTAAGATGTAAAATAGCTTATAATACACAACATAGGCAAAGTTATTAAATTCCTGTAGGTGACCTGGTGGTCTAGGGGTAAGGTGTTGGACTTCTATGCTGGCGGCCGGGGTTCAATCCTCGGTCCCGGCACAGATTTATCTGATTACCAAACCCTTCCTTCACCTCTGACAAGACATCTTGTGAATGTGGGGAATGCCAGGCCTCCACCGTGGTTCGGATTCCACGTTAAACTGTAGGTCCTTCATTTCATCTCACAATCACCCTACCATTACACATTAGCGTAAGTGCGTATAACCCGAATGGGTAGTAAGACGCGGTGCTAATAATAATAATAATAATAATAATATTAAATTCCTTTACTTTATCAAGAGGGTGAATCATCACAGAGGGTAAAATACTGTTGAGAAGGTAGAGCCTTCACAACGCCACTGGTCAACACTGTGTGTGTGTGTGTGTGTGTGTGTGTGTGTGTGTGTGTGTGTGTGTGTGTGTGTGTGTGTGTGTGTGTGTGTGTGTGTGTGTGTGTGTGTGTTGTGTGTGTGTGTGTGTGCGTTGGGACGCAGCCTTATCCTGGTTAATAGTGCACGTGTGGTGTTTGGAGAGTTCAAAACGTCAGAACGAAAGAAGGGGCAGGGGTTACACATTTTGTAGAAAAACAAACCAACAACAATGGGATATAGCAGCAGCAACAAAAGAAAAAAAAGAACAATATTAAAAAATAAAGTGTACGGGGAAATTTAACGTGGAGTGCGATACACTCAATAAGTCCCAGCTTAAAGGCTATAAAATTAAAACCAAATTATCGCTCCTCTCTTGATAAGTTGTAAGCAATAATACTTAAGCAGGATATTTATAAATTTATTTGGCAATACATTATTATCTATTTAATTTGATTACTAGCTCGTTCCAACCTACAAATAATGTCTAACTTAGGAAGTTAATAGAGTTCTAACCAGGTTTCTTAAGAGCCCTTTTCACCCCACGGATAACACATAGCTTAGGAAGATAATAGAGTTCTAACCAGGTATCTTAAGCGCCCTTCTCACACCACGGATAACACATAACTTAGGAAGATAATAGAGTTCTAACCAGGTATCTTAAGAGCCCTTTTCACCCCACGGATAACACATAGCTTAGGAAGATAATAGAGTTCTAACCAGGTATCTTAAGAGCCC
>JBCFYV010004306.1:0-19998 GCA_039000515.1 Timema cristinae | reverse complement strand
CACAGAAAAGGGAAAAAGAACAGAGCCACAGCCCTAGGTTAAAAATGTTGCCCCCTTTTTCCCAAGGCTTTACTCCTTCAACGTTGGGATCGCTAGGTGTGACCCCCAGGGGGATACAGCCAATCAAGTGAGCATTTTGTAAACGACTCATTTTAAACTCAAATGTACTAGAAGGCAGTTTACAAAATATGAGCTCCTTCCGGGGAAGAAAGCTTCGGGTTTAGGGGCCCTCCTCCTTCTCAAAACCCCCCCCCTCGTCATAAGTACCCTTTTCCGGCCCACAAAAAAGGGTTTACTCTAAATGAACATTAAAAAGAAAACTTAAAAAACACAATGAACCTTTTTTTTTTAAAACTAAGGGACGGGCTGTCAACTGAATTATTTATTAAGGGCATTAAAGAAGAATTGCAAAACTTCTAGAAATCCAATTTATTTAATTTGTGGTTGGATTTTTTAAAAATTAGAACTTTTTTTAAAATTCTAAACCTGAAAATTTGTATTGGGATAAAATTAATACAGAATTTTTCCCCCCAAAACCCCCGGGAAACCCTTTCAAAAACAAAAATTTTTCCAAAAAAAATTTTTAAAAAAACAAATTTAAAAAAAAAAAAAATTTTCCTTAAATAATTTTAAAATTCCCCCAAAAATGAAAAAAAATCAATTCCTGCTTAAGGGGCACCCGGCCACCCACCCTTTTAAAAAAAAAATTGTTTAAAATTTTGGCTTATAAAAACCCACCTTTAGTCCAAAATTTTTTGATGTCCCCCTTTCAAAAAAAATTTTGGCTAAAAAAAAATTTTTTTTTTTTTTTACGGGAAACAAAATAAATAGGTTCTCATAACGATTTCTTTAACATATTTTAATAAATGAAGGTTTTTTTTAAATATGAGCTAAAGAGTATAAACCCAAATACACATAATTATTAGCGTTTTTTATCACAAAATCAAGATTATACTATTTATTGGTTTTTTCCGTTCAAAATCTTTAAATTTGGCTGGCTATCTTGGCAATACGATAAACGGAAATTTCACTGTAAACTCTGTATGAAAACATTAACAAAGTGTGATGCCAGCATGGAGTCTTTGGCCATTATGATTAAATTATTCATAGGGCATATCTCAATAAAGGGCATGATGACTTAAAGAACTCAAATCCCAAAGATATGTCAAAACACATTCCAAAAACATTTATTGGCAATTCCTTATGTGGAACACAAATAAGGTATTGTAAATAATGTTAGGAAAGGCAATTGAAGAAAAAATAAGGATAATATATTCTCATTAAACTGGGCAATGCAAAAACAATCTATTTTGCACAAGCCACCTCCTTAAAGTTAGAATCCACAATCACATTTTTGGGACGGGCAAGGAATATTTATGTTTAGTAGAAACAGACGCAGAAAAATTTGGGAACATATTTACACCAATAATCTCATCCCATTGAGATGAAATTTGGAGAGTTGAGTACTTGTGACTTAAGCGATTTTAATCCCAATTTGTAATAAATTAACTGTGTTTTGACATATTTCTATGAATCTAGACTCTGGTTCCAATTTAATATTTGTAGCGTGTTGCATTTTGAAACGTTAAAATAATGTAAGGATTTATAAGTAGTAGTATGAATGATTGTTGTTCGTTTTACAAACAAACCAGCTGTTTGGCTTAAGCTTTAGTTAACTGGTTTTAAATAGTAGGCTTGGATAGTAGGGTATGTTTCAATAAAAACTTATTTAGTTTGTTAAGTGTGTAAAAGCTACAAATATGCATCGGTTTTCTAACTAAACAACTTCATAAAACTATAGCAAAACTATAGTTGATAAGGTTAAAATAAATACAATATCCAAATAATTGGACATTATGACTGTATAAACCAAAAACCTACATAAGTTGCCAATGTAATTTTACTACTTTTTGCATCTTAAATTGTGATTATTCTACTGCCAAAAAGCATTGAGCCTTTAGTTGAAAGTAGTTCTTTAAGAATGTATAAAAAAATTTGTTTGTGCCATTGAAGCGTTTATAAGACTATGATTTTGTGCCATCTTTACGTAAATAGACACTTTTTACTTTCTCTCGATACCCTTTGCTCGTAAGAAAGATCCAAAGGTTGATAATTGTAAATCCCCCCCTTCCCCCCCAAACGGTGTTTGGTTTTGCGATGGCCGTCTACCCGTATGTTCTACATTCAAACCTAAAGCAGACATCATTTTAATGATCAGGTAAAACTTAGAATATATGGTTTTACAAGGTTCCTCGATGAGTTTTGGGAATTTGGATTTTCTAACCCCAATAATTGAGGGTAGTTTTAGTAAAGGTAAAAAGAGAGAAAACAAGCTATCTCGAAATCCCTGTAACGATTTTATTAATTTGTATTTGGGCAATGTTTTATCATTATTTAAATAATCATCCCATGAACGTAAATTTAAGGGTAATTTAACATAAGTAATATTACCAGTTTTAATCATATATTTGCAATATTTGAAACACGAAACTAACTCAAAATTGTAAGATTGAACAAAATTAAAAATAAAAATACCTTTACTGAAATAATTGATAAAACCAATAGGGGGCTGTTCATAAATTACGTAAGAATTTTTTCATTACCATGACCCTCATAGTCCCCAAATCTCCTACTTAAGGAATTGTAAGATTTCTCGTTCCCTCCTCTCCCCTGATTGATCTTACGCAATTTTCTTACAATTTGGTAAATTTATATTATTTTAGACAAAAGGATTCGTGTTGGGGAAAATTTTTAAAATATTAACAAAACAAATAAAATTAGGTTTAAAACAACATAAATAAATGACAGTTTTATAGTTATGTATAGCTGTGTACGTCTATAGGCAATGATTTCGGCTATTGTACTTCGCAGGTTTTTTCAACCATTTTGATGCGTGCCGTCTGTAAAAGTGTTTTTTTTTTTTTTTAGATTTTGGTCTAACCATAAACATTTATAAAATCCTTAGTTAAGATGGAATCTGCCCCCCCACGAAAACTTAAGAAATTACTAATCATCTACACCCAAAAAATCCTTACGTAATTCCTTGAAAGGTCCCCAGCTTCCGGGGCCATTGGAAATATTTAAAAAAAAATTTAGGTCTCAGAAAAACGGAGCTTAAATTCGTCTTTTCGAAAGAGAATATGTCAAATCTGAAAATATGAATAATAACAAAACGTTTCTTTCGTTTATCCTCTTGGTGGAACGGATGGCCAAATTTTTTTCATCATGTTTCTGTAAAAATGTATATTATCTTTGGGTTTCACAAATATTACAAGTTTTAAGTAAATGTTTTTCCCTTTTTAGACAAAATAGAGAGAAAGTCGGTTTTGGTGCACCATACCATTTAAATATTGAGGCTAAATTATTAGCCTTAAAATATGGACACAAATTAAATTATAAAAACTTATAAATTTGCTTTAGTTTCATCCTTTATTCAAACTTATTTTTCATTAGTGATCAAAACTTATATTATAGAAGAATCAAACTATTGAAAAATTTATCTAAAGTTTTAATTTCGGCCCAAAAATCATTTAAACTGCTATTTATAAAATAATATATCTATATATTTGAATTATAAAGCACAAATATAAGGATTTATTATGTTTTCTCTCTTATATTAAAATAACTATTGATTTATTAATATTAACATGAGTCTGGATATACTAGGGATGAGACATTATTGCTTTCAATTCCAAACTACAGGGCAAATTATGCCCGTAGAGACAATAAATTAGTGGGGGAGTTTGTGGTCTTGTTAGGAGAGCTTAATGGTTTCAAACATCGATATTTGAAACTTTTAGTAAAGAATCCTTATTGGCTATAGACCAAGATAAGACCGAATTTTGTGAAGTTCAACCACCCTTAAGAGATAAAAAAGGGGGTTCAAAAGTTTTCAAAATTCACTGAGCATGCATTTTTTGAACTAGTGGACATAGAGCCTTGAAATAAAAAATGAATGTTTCTGTATAGAAATGGGGAAAATATATTTTTAGATTTTTCAAATTTAATCACCTAAAGGTGTGTAAAAGAGGGAACAAGGGCAGTATATTCTTATGTCCCCCAATCAAGATGAGATTTGATATATGGAGGTTATCGGGTCTCAGAATACTAATATGAAATTAATTTATGTACGGCAACCACAGGATGATTCCCGATGTGCGTTGGTAAAAATGTGTAGTTCAATGACTACCAAAACTAATATATAATAAATACTTTACAGGATGATAGAATATTGAAATTGTGTAGACAACAAATGGACCACTCCAAATAATTATAAAAGTATGAACAGTTTTGTTTAATAAGTGCGACCCTGGGACATATGGAAGGGGATATAACAGAATAAAAACCTTTTATGTGTGCTAGAATACTTAAATTTGATAGTCGTTTAGGAGGACAACTCCAAATAATCAAATAAGTCTTAAAAATGGAATTTTCTAAATGATAGTTAGAAAAATGAGCTGAAATATTTACAAAAACTATTAGAAACAACTAATTCCCTGTGTGTGCAGAAATTGAAATGTATAAGTAAACTAAAGGGACATGTCAAATTACTATAAGTCTTTACATTTTTAATTTTAAATGGGACCCATTGGGGGGGGAGAAGGGGGGTAGATGAGGGTTATAAAAATCAAAACAACTTTTAGCTGTGATAGAATATTTAATTTGGCAAGTAGGTAGAGTTAACTTTCAAAAAAAAAATCTTAATATTTGAAATTTTTAAGTGGAAGTTGGAGAAGTGGTAAGGGAAGGGAGCGGGCTCTACATTTACAAAACAAATAAATTAAACTAAATTTTGTCTGGGAGAAAACTTAAATTCTTGGGTAACGGACCACTCGAAGTAAACAAAAAAATATGAAATTTTAAACTTTAGCTATGTAAAATGGGGGGGGGGAAGCAATAGCTAGAAATAACTTTTGAGATGAGGTTAGAAATTAAAATTTGAAAGACAGGTAGAAATAAAACTCCAGATATCTAAATAAATGTATAAATTAATATTTTTCAAAGGGATTTGTAAAAGTGGGTTGATTCTAATACAATATTTTCATTATTATTATTAAACACAGCGTCTTTCTACCCGTTCGGGTTAACCACTTACGCTAATTGTAATGAGGGTGTTGTGAGATGAAAAGAAGGACCTACAGTTTAACGTGAATCCAACCATGGTGGAGAACTGCATCCTCACATCACAAGATGTCTTGTCAGAGGTAAGGAAGGTTTGGTAAGCAGATAAATCTTGCCGGGGCGAGGATTGAACCCCGCCACCAGCATAGAAGGCTAACACCTTACCCCTAGAACATCAGGTCACCCTCTGAACTATAAAAGTATTAGAAACAAATCTTCTCAGTTGGTTAAAACTAAAATTCTCCACATAGGCAAAGATACCCCTACAAATAAAATAAGAGTCCAAAATTTTTAAAGTTTAAATAGGAGTCCATAAAAAGGGGGGAGTTATGAAAGATTAAGTATGGTAGGAAAGTCTAAATTTTGCATGTAGTGGAGGGACCTTCAGATATCTAAATTTAAATCTTAATGGATAAACTACTTTTAATGTGTAATATAAAACTGGAATTCGTCAAGCAGAGATAGGACCACCCAAATAAACTATAAAGTCTGAACATTTTTAAATTTCAAAATGAGACTACAGGAAAATAGGGTTGAGGGGTTGGGGGATAGGGGTATACTAGTAGGAGGGAGAAAATTTAAATTTGTCAAGATGTAGAGGGAAAACTTTAAATAACCACAAATACATTTTAAATATTAGTTATTTCTAAGAGGCTGGTAATATAGAGGGTCTCAAATTTTTTAAACATAAAAGACTATACTACTTCTATAAGTGTTAGATGATTGACATAAGTCAGGTGGGCTTAAAGACCAACTCAAACAAGACCAAGGGCTGAATTATTACATTTCAAAATGAAGGCTTTGGAAAATAGGTAGTAAAAGTCCCCTCAAAATATTTACAAAGCAAAATAAATAAATTTTTGTAGAGAAATAAGCTTGAACTTTCGCCATGTAATTTAAAAATAAAACAGCTTTGAGTAGCTAGACGGGGATACATTGTTCACGTTAAATCATTAAAAAAAAAGCTTTTCTAATGCCGCTATGCTCTGACAATATTTTTAACAACTGTTTTTCAAACACCAAGTGAAATAAAAATTAACTATATCTTTCTACTGGAGTGATTTTTTTTTTTGCAAAAAAAATTGATTAAAAATACTGCAAAAACTTTGGCATTTTCTCGCGTTTCTACATTCTTGAACAAGTGGAATTTCAAAAAATTTAAGCCCAAGAAATGGTAGTGCTTAAAATGTATACAACCAAAATATAACATTCTTTACGATGTGGGTTTGGTTTACAAAGGTAGCCATGGAAAATATCATATAAAATAACCAAATAAGTCTTAAAAATTTCAAATTAGAATTTTGGAAGCAAAAGGAGGGGTGAGGGTAAGGGGGACAGAGGGGTTTGTAAATGAGAATAAATTTCCATTTTCCAAAGAAAATATACTTTTATGCATGAAAGAATGTTTAAATTTGCCAATTTTTGATAAAACACATAACCATAAAGGTAGAAAGTTTGAATTCAAAATTTACAGCTGGGAAATTGGGGGGCCTCTAAATTCCTAAGCTTAAAACTCAATATCGCTATAGGAGTGACTAACAATTAAAATAAACAAATTCAAGCGACAAACTTGGTGCCAGATTTTTTTGGGATAATAATGATGCTTCAAAATTAAATATTTTCTGTAAAATAGTCTATTATTTAATTTATGTTCTTTGGTGAAATGTATGTTTTTTTTCAAAGTTTTTTTATGTCGTGCTTAGATAAAGTTTGATTGTCATTGGAGTACGAGGGCCCACCCTGCGATTGCACTCGTTTATGCACTCAGTTTTGCAAACTATTAATATTTTACTTCTAAGATTTTTTATTTTTTAAATCGCAATAACTGATTTGTGATTGCAATGGTTAGCTTAGGATTTGTACACGAAGAAACTTTAAAAATTATGACAGTGGACCAAAAAAGAAAGGATTTATGCTAAATACGTCAAAGCTCGATTTAGACTTCAAAACAAAGAGAGCAGAGTTTTAGAAATATATAAATTTAAAAATTAGTTTGCACATTTTTTAATAAAATTTTCTGTTAAATTTATTATGTATTGATTTTTAAAAATTTAAAGATTTAATTTTAGTTTCAAACCTATCCAAAATAAAATTTTAAGTTTTTTTTTTTCTTTTGAGATAATTTTTATACCCAAAATTTAACTATAGTTGTGACGGGTAAAATTAAGAGTATTTTTTTCAATCTTTGTATTGTCAACAATTTTACTCACTTTACTAAACGCTTTATTGTGATTAAATATTTTTTTTATAAAATCGCAATTATTAATTGTAGAAAATATTTTTATATTATGTAAAATAAACTTATACTGAAGTTTTTTCAGTTTAATTTTTTTAAATATTTTTTTCTATTCCTCTTTCTAAATAATAAGTGTATTTAATTTTCCCTAAAACGAGAAGGTGTTGGAAATTGTAATTAGACAAAACATTATGAGTTTTTTTTTGGCAATCCCAACGCGGTTTAGGGAGATAAGCTTTATTTTCTACTTGATTTATAAAACTGATTTTAAAAACCCATTTGTTAACTTTATTGCACATAATTTAAAAAAAAACTGAAATTAGTACCCTTTCGTGTTTCGCTTATGGGTTAGGGTTTTAGAAGGTTTAATATAGAGGGTGAACCCTATTTGCGCGGAGGGAGAGTGGAAAAATTTAGGGGAAAAACCCCCCAGTTCAACTGAGCGAGATTTAAACCCAGGTTCCCCCGTCCCGGCCCTCAGTCAAAATGAAACTAGTGCGTTTGCTAACTATGCCAAAAGGGGGGTATTAGTACAAGATAATGTTTAATATAATCATTCCAGTTTTTAAAAAAAAGGGGGGTTACCAATACCCGTATAACTTAGGAAACTTTTCCATTGTCTTCCCTGTTTTTAAATTTTTATTTTTGTTAATAAAGTAGCATATCATTTTGTTTTTATTTATATTAATTTGACAACAACATGTAAAAATAAATGCAACCTTTACAACTTAATTATTTTATTATTATTATTATTATTATTATTATTATTATTATTATTATTATTATTATTATTAGCACCTCGTCTTACTACCGTTAGGGTTATACGCACTTACGCTAATGTGTAATGGTGGGGTGATTGTGAGATGAAATGGAGGACCTACAGTTTAACGTGGAATCCGAACCACGGTGGTGGCTGGCATTATTTAATTTTAACTACTGGATATATTTTGTGTGCTTGTCTTAATTATCACTACAGCTATCCGCGTATTTACTCCTAAGGATAAGGAATGAGGAAGGTAAAATGTTTGGGAACAGGCGCGGATACAGGGGGGCGGGGTCAAAGGGTCAGCTGACCCCCCTGTGGTTGTTAGGAAAATTAATTTAAAAAATTGTATATTTAGCAAGAAAATACCAAAAAATTAAATCATACAAGTTTTTATCTTTCCTAGGGATGTGCGAATGTTCTTTTTAGTCTCAGAAGAAGCAAAGATTGATGCATGCCAAGAAAGGTTGAAGCTGAAACCAAATACAGTTTTTTTTAATCAATTAATAGTATTATTAATTTTTAAATTATCTACTTCTAAATAAAGAGAAAGTTTAGTAGTGAAAAAACACACTATATTATATTTTTATGCTGACATATCTGAGTTTATTCCTGCTTGCCTTATAGGTAGATATAATTCAATATCAAGTTAGTGTTAAAATACTTTTTATTGCTGTTATGTGATTATTATATTTATTTAAATGGGTAGTATTAGTGATTTTCAATATTTTCGTTATTTATAGAGGTTTCATTATAACTTCAAGACTTCTCAAGATGCTAAGGTTATGGGGTTGCGAAGTGACGCAGTCAATCGAAGGTGATTAGTTTTTAAACTTTTGACTTGACATTTCGAAGTTTGCACCCCCCCTATAAATTCCTGTGCGGGTGTTCACCTCTAACCTGTCTTCAACACAAGAAATAGCCAGTTAAAGAGGGGGGGAGTGTCTTTTTTTAAAAATTTCCCCCCTTCCAGTGAAAAGTACGCTAATCTTTTTAAAACCATCAGGGGTAGTGGAAAATTTACTTTTGTATATTGGGCATTCGTTCGAGTGGCCTTAGACGGGAACATTTGAGTGGGTTTTTCGTTTTTTAATGCTTATGTGCAAAAAAGTGAAATTTTATAAATATTCAGTCTCTTTGTGATTTAAGCCCTATGATGGTTTTATTTACCTTAGTAAACTGTGAGTGTAATATTTGTTTTTTGTTTTTTAGGGTTTATTGTGACCCCCTATTGTCATTGTGATACTGTGATTTGATACTTCCTCGTATTCAATTTTGTGATCATTATTGTCTTTGCTATTATGTGATTTGAATGCAAGTTTTGATATAATAATGTCAAAAAAAAAGGGGCAGACAGATTTATTTTTTTTTTTTCAAAAAAATATCCTGAATCAACAGGAAACGAAACTGTGGATAATTGAAATGTGCTCGTGAATTTTTGTTTGTGACTCCCCCTCAACCAGTAGATCTAATTCAAAACTAAAACCCTTTATAGAAAAAGTGTAGGCCAAAAAAAAAATTTGATTTTGCAACTTTGTTGGGCAGAAATATTTCCGATGACAAAAAATACCACTGTAGTAGAACCGGGGCTCCCCACTAAGCTAAAATTCCCTAATGTTGAAAAATGGGCTTATTGTATTGGTGTATTTTTTTGGATCAAAGGAAAGGGGTAGGAGTAGAATATCTCTCGGAAGTTTTTGACGGACTCCGTTTTAAAATTTTCAAAAAAGGAAATGAAATGCTTTGCGGAATGCCTCCAGGAATATCATAAAACCAATTATAAGTGTTTGAATTTAAGACAGTTTTGAAACAGGACAAAATCAGTTGAAGTCAGAATAAATTGTAAATAAAAAAAAGAATTGATGAAAATCAAGCACTTTTGATCCCCAGATAAAGACAGTTAACTAGGGGCCCGACAAAATTTCCCCCCTAGAGGCATCGTGATGATGGGAGTTAGCGAAAAGACAGCACAAAAAATGAGGGAAATTCCCGGCACTTTTAATCCGTATTGATGGGGTGATAATGATTTAAAGTCACATTAAAACAGCACCCAAAATGCACTTTTAAATAGTAAACAACTCAGAACGAATTTAATTGAAGTTGGGAGAAGTTATCCTTAGAAAAATTTTTTAAGTCTTTTAAAGGGGGGCAATTTTTTTCGGTATAGCGTGAAAACAACGGATGTTGGAACATTTGAAGATGGTCTTTGTGTTAATTTCTGGACATATTTTCCCTCAAAATTCGAGAAAAAATCTTGGGTTTTTGGGAAAGGGGAAAAATCTCATGGCGAGGCCTCACAAACTTCTTCTTAAAAAATTAAACTTTTTGGGGACTTAAAATTGAAAACCCCTGCTGGTCAGTGTACGATGTCTGGAAAAAATAAAAGGTGTCAAGCTTATTGGGGAAAAAAGAGCCTCTTGCTATATATATTCACTGTGCTTTCAAAAAACTAAATCTGTCTTTTCAAAAGCATGTTTCTAAAAAGTGAAGGAACGTATTGCTGTGGTCAGTAAGAAACAAATAAAGTAAAAATTTCCATAAACGAACACTTTAATGAAAGAAAAAACTGCATGAAAAATATCATAAAGAAACAAAGTGCAAATCAAAACGCTTTGTGAACGGTTGGGTAGAACGACACGGCTTTTTTACAATTTTACATGTTTTTGATGCAGTTGTATTTTTCCCCTAAGTTTTTGGCGGAAAGACCATCATAAAATCAGCACTTTTACTCCCCCCAGTTCTCGGTTTGACTTTATTATAACTGTCTATGTTTAATTTTTTCTTTATTTAAACATCAGGTTTTGGTCTCTCAGCTTAAAAAACCCCTTTCGTTAGACCTTGAAAAACTGCTATAATTGGTGCAAATGTTTTAGAGACATTGAAAATTATGGAAAAAACCCCTAAAAAAAAATACAGAGATCTATAATGAATTGTGTTTTTAGCTGTAAAACTGAAATTGACATCACATCCCAAAGGCCTTTCGGACACAAACTCATGGGCCAAAATGTTTTGCATATATCCTGGGAATATTATAGACTGAATTTTTACCTGCCTTTGTGGGACTATCTTATTTCTAAAATTGTAAAACTAGATTTTCATAACTGGACTGATAATATTATAAATTTTATAGGGTTTAATCCCATCTTTTCCCAACCAAGAAAATTTAAATTTTTTTAAAAAAGCAGCTCAAACATATGTAATGCCCTTTGGGGATTTCGTCAAAATTCGGGAGAATTGACTTGTGGCAAAACGCTGGAAACAAAATCAAAGGCAGAGGACATCTATGCGGTTGACAGCTTAATGCATGCTTCGAGGTTTTTACCCAAATTTTAAAGTTCTTCCCCCCAATTTTGTCTGTTCTTCCCGTGACTCTTGCACTATAGAGATCTTTTTGTCCCTAAAAAGGGTTTTTAAAGACAACTTAGGTCAATATGGAGAGGAACTTTTTAAATGGTTTGTCCATGTTAAATATTACAAAAGCATAGAAGTTATCTGATGAAGTTTTGGGAAAAAATTTGCTCAAAAAAAATAAAGAAAAATGCATTAATGCTTTTTTAAAAAATATGAGGTCTTTTGAAAAAATGTTTTGTATAGGTTTTATAGTTATTATTATTTTTAATTTTACTATTTATTTTTAAATTTATTTTATTTTTATTATTATTTTTTAGTAGTAGTAGTGTAGTAGTAGTTTGTTTGAAAATTACAGACACCCTATGAAATTTTCTGGAATGGGCCCCTGGGAAATGTCCCCGTATTGCGTTGAAGGAGAATTATAAGCTTTAAAGAAAAAAACCTCTCGTACACTCGATCGGATTCAAACACTGATCCCCCTAGCTATTGCGTCCAATTAACGAAGAAGGGAACCCTAAAGAAGGGTAATTGCAGAAGGGGTCAAAAAATATTTAAAAATTTCCCTTTACAAGTGATTTCCAAAGACTAGTGTCTCTTACGTTTAAACTGTAAAGTACTGGATTTATAATTTTTGGGCCCAAACATCAATTGTTTGAAAATTTTTTGGCCATAAAAGGGGGGGAGGGGGGGTTAAGGGGTACCCCCTTTGAGTGTATATATACTAATAGGGGGAACAAAGGATAGGAAAAAAATCTAGCTGCTCATCAAATTATTTACTAGTTACATATCTGCGTTAGAAAGCGCTATACGTTGTGGCGCATCCGAGGGCCCTGTTATGGATTTTTGAATATTACCTCCCTCTCTGTCAAAAAAGAAGAGGGGAAATATTTCTTGAAAAAGGGGGATGGTAAGAATTAGGGAGGTTGTAAGTTTTAAGAAAACCTGCCAGATTTTTTTCTAAAAGGTCTTTTAAAAATAACTGTATCGGTTTTGGGGGTCGTTTACCTGTCTTTTCAAAAACATTGCTTAAAACCAAAAACAGTTTATTTTTTTATTTTTGCTGTCTGGAGGAAAATAAATCTTAATATTTTAAATAAAAAATTTTTCTTTCTTTTAGTTTAAAATACAAAGATCAATTTATTAAATAAATATCACAATTATATTAATAAAAAAAATTTTTTCTATTTAAGTAGGGGGTTTTTGAGTTCACAATTTTGGGCCCACGCGTGGTAATTAGGCAGGTGTTCTCAAATTCGGGGGTCGCGGATCATATCTTGTTGTCGAAAAGCTTTTAAATAAGATTTGGGCCTGCAGTTACACCAATACTCTCCCTCTCTCCTCATACACAACAAAGAGACACACACACCAATAATAGTTTAATTTTTAGTGTGAATTAATTTTGATATAAAAAAATTAAAACCATTTCAAATCTTTATTGTTTTATCATTTTTTAAAATAGTGGATTTGGGGATTTTTGTTTACTTTTTAATAAATACAGCTTTGGTGATTCTCTAACCCACTTTAACATTTTGAAAATATAAGTATGTAATATTTAATTTAATAGCTAAAATAGCTTTTAAAAGATTACGTCGGCGGGCACGCGGATTAAACGTCGATTATTTGATCGTAGCTGGTTCGGGGGACGGGGTAAAATTTTCCATCTGGTATACAGAGGGTGGTTTTTTTTTTTTGGTCTCCTACATTCCCCCTTTTTTAAATGCAGTTACATTTCCAATTTATGTTTCCCATCCCCTTTTTATGGCGTTATTAAAAATTTCTTAGTCAGGCGGCTGTAAGATGCGCTACAAAAACAAAAGTACCTATAGAAAATATGTATTTAATCAAAAAAGTTTGTTATTCGTGGTTTTTAACACGCCTCGAGTTTGTGAATCTGAAATTTTTGGCTAGGTAGTTTGAGAAAACTGACAAAGGCAAAAAGTTTTTAGTTTATGATTCTCAACCCTTTTGAATGGTTCCCCTTTTAAATTTCTCCAAATTCAGCTTTCAGTCTGAAAAAATGTGAAATTTTCTTACATCAAAATTTTCCAACCAAACCCCCCCTTTTCTTTAATAAATTTTGGTAGACGTTTGGTGGGTAAACTGGTTTTGTTTTTTGGGATAGCTTTCTGTTAATAAATATTTGAGGAAAAAAATAATTTTTATTGCTTTTGGTCTTATTTTTTTTTTCATGATACATTTTTTTTCTTGCAAAATTTTTGGTCGAGAAAACGTGTACTTAACAAAAAAATTTCAAAAATAAAAAATTGAAAACACATAATGTTTTTTACTTTTTATTTATGTACACTGACATTGTTACATTTTTTTTATGATAAAATAATAAAGCAAAACGCCATTTTTGGGTGAAAAGTTTTTAAAAACCCTTTCATATAATTTGCAAAGGAAAAACAAAAATTATTGAGTGGGGGAGGGAGACACGCTACTTTGCCTCTCCAACATTTTTAATATTTAAAAAAATTTTTATTCAAAAATATTCGGTGCAAAACGCCCTAAGTAGTTTCCAACAAGACATTTAATTGAATTAAAAAGGGGAAAAAATTGTAGATGTGTGTTTTTTAAAGGGGGGGGGCTACGCTAAACCCTACCCCCCCCACCCCCCCATTTTAGTATTTTTTCCCTTGCAAAATATTTGGGGCCTACTTGGTGCAAAACGAATATTAATATTTACATCAAAAAATAAAAAAATTAATTGAGGATTTGGGAAATACACTTAAAATGCTTTCTCAACACCCCCCTCCTAAACAATGGTCTGAGATAGAAAAAAAAAAGTGCCCAAAATTTTGGTAAAATTTCCATACTAAATTTGAGGGGGGTTTTATGGTAGCCAACTTGAGGAACAATTAGGCCCAACTAAACCCCCTTAGGGTTTTTTATGGTTTTGGTGATTGAGCACCATTTGGGGGGACAGAAAAAACCCTTAAGAAAAGTTAATATATAAATTAAGACAGATAAATTTAAATATTTTTGGGATGTTTGATGCCAGTAAAAAAATAAAACCAGTTTAGATATTATCTTTAAAAAGCTTTGATAAAATACCAATTTAAAGAATCTGTCTTTAAAAAAATATTTTTTAAAAAATTAAATTTAGTGTTTTAAAGGTTACATATAGATTTAATAAATATAATACTTTAAGAGAAAGTACAAGAGTTTTTAAAGGATATAGTTTATTTACTTGGGGCTTTCACCTTCAAGTGGGCCCTTACTTAAATTTTGTACAATGACAAGAAGAAAGGGAGCATATACAAAAATTTTAAGTTACAATTAAAGAATGGACCCTAATTCAAAAAACAATTTGTACAATTTGAAAAATTTTAACTATAGACTTCATTGTAGTTTTAAAAATTTTTAAAGGGGGTTTTCACTTAATTCAAAGTATTAAAAAAAAATTTTTTTTAATCATAGTTTGGGGCCACATAAGTTTAGTCCCCCTTTTATAACCCCTAATTTCTTTATTAGCATCATGTATTCAAATCATTTCATTTATTCATTTTTTTGGGGGATTTTAAAGTGCCTTTCTAAAACCCACTTATAAAAAGATTAAATTAGAAGAGATTCAACCTGTGAAAGCGAAAACGCATAGTTCGTTCACCAAAGATAATTTTTAGGCCATGCCAGGAATCGAAAACCCGGGCCTTTATATAAGTTTAAAACACGTACCCATGATCTAAAATGTCAGACCCTTTTATTAAAATCAAAATTTATTTCGGTTTTTTGTTTTCAAAAAAACATTTTTTAGATACGGATAAAAAAAAATGATCCTCTTACACAAAAAAAAACGGGGACCTTGGGGATTAACGCTGTAAACTACCCGGTCTCATAATCATCCATCAAAATATAAATTTTTTTTGTGACGCGGAGGTCAGGGCTGAATTCTGTTCTGTTACTGAGGGGGGATTTTTCCCAATGATTTTCCCCCTTCTTTCTCCATCAAATTCGTGTACATTTTCATTTTAAAACACCTTTTAAATTTTCTTTATTATTGTAAAGAGTCGGTGCCGGACCTTTAGTAAGAGCGGTGTACATAAAAATAAAAACACTAGCCATTGGGGACTAATTATTTAAGGGTCTTTATTAAAATCAACCCATTTTAAATCCTCTCAAAAATTAAAAAACCTAGCTATGTATATCTTGAACAAATTTTAAACCAAGTTTGACACTTACCTCAATTATAAGCACCTCCACCCAGAACGAAGTTCCTAAATGAATCCCGGGATGACTAAAACATTTACCAATGGGGAAAGTTTTAAAATTTCGGGAAGGTATTGTTTTGTTTAATATTAAATTGTTTTTTAATTCAGTTATAAACTGTCGTTCGATAAATGCTCACTAAATATTCAAAAAAAAAAATTTTAAAATTTTTTTATTTAAATTAACTTAAAGCGCGAAAAAAAAAAACTTTCACTTATTTTGATTTTATTTCTAATTTAAAGGAATCTTAATGTTTGAAAAAATTTATATATTGTTTGTGTCCACCCAGTGCGCACTCAGAAATTTACTTTAGGTAGGGCAAACAATCAAGGCCATAGCCAGAATAAAATTTAGGGGAAAAGGGTTTTTGGCGTCACCCCCCACCTTTAAACCTCTGGAAATGCATTAGTATTTTAATTTCCTATATATTCATTTTCATGAAAAATAAAAGGCAACTATTAAAAAAACAAATTTTTTGAAAGACTATTTTTTAGTTTAGTAGGTATTATAAAAAAAAAACATCAATCTGTTAAATTTATCCTTGCTTTTTTTTATTTTTGAATAAAGGAGGAGGGAAAAAGTTAGCTTTAAAAGAGGTGTTATTTTTAATGTAGAACCATTTTGATAACATCGCTCGTTAAAATAGTAATTTTTAGCTTCCAAAGTGTATAGGATTTTCTAAATTTTCCCAAAATTAAATTTGTAGGAAATTGTTTTTTATTTTTAGATATTAAATATTATTGTTTGAAAAAAATTATAATTCATATCGGTTCCATGTTTTGTTTTAAAGGCCTTAAAGTAGCATTTTTCAAACTGGGGTCCGCCTTTGTTATTGAGGTACGTGGGGGGAATTTTATAATGTTTTTTAGTTTTTACATTTTAAAATCACATTAAATTGGATGCCAACTTTTTTTTTAAAAATAGAAAATTTAATGCCACACAAGAAATAATAAATAAGTTAATATTTTTAGATTAGCATTTTTCAATGTGAATTTTTTCAAAAGTGGTGGGGAAGTGTAGTTTTTTTTTTTATTTTTTCAAGTATTAAGTTATAAACCATAATTAGTTTGTGAAAATTTTTATGAGCGTTTTAAACATTTATTTTTTCGGTACAAAAGGGTCCTTCGCTAAAAAGTGAGAGCCCCGGTCTAAGTCAATATATTTAACGTGTGAATAACCGCTCTGGAGCTTTTTCAGTTCGAAAACTTTAGTATTAACTTTAACCGAAATTGGGTGGGGTGCGAGTGTTTGGTTTCATAAGCAAGGTCCTCGGTGTAAAACCATTTCTTGTGTTAAAAGCATTAAAAAAAATAAAAAGAACTTAATTACCGAATGGTGGCTACTAGCTATATACATTTTTTGTATACAAATATGGAAACTTTTTTAAAGGGGTTTTCTTTTTTCAAATAGAAAAAAAAAAGGCACTTTTTTTATTTATGCGTGTTTTGGGGTGTTTTGAATACAAATTTTTTTAAAAGGGCCTATTATCCCACTCATTTGTGTGTCTTATTTTGTTATACAGAAGATTTATGTTTTTATTGAAATTTTAAGGTCATAGGGGAAGGGGCCCATTTTTCCCCCCCCCCTTGGGGGCCTTGGGTTTTAATAAACGCTTTGAGAGAAGGGGGTTTTACTAGATATAAATTAAATTTTTTTAAAAAATTTACAGTTATTTCAATGGTTTTTATGAACTTTAAAAACCCCCTTTTTTTGTAAAAAAAAAAAAAATCAAAAATTTTACCGGGTTTTTTTTTAATTTTAAAAAATACTAAACTTTTATTTCAAAACCCCTTAAAAAAAAGTTTAGTTATATATATATATATTATATATATATATATATATAATATATATATAAAATGTTAACAATAATAGTTTTTTAGTTGTGTTAAGGGCCCCCATTTTTTTTATCAAGTCATATAGAAAATAGTATTTATCTCAAAAATTTTAAACCAAGTTTAAATTAATTTTTTAAAATTTTACAAAAATTACATTTGTTTTTATTTGAATATGTTATTTTCCTGTCTAAAATATTTTTTCAAGTAAATAGAGTAAGCTTTGTAGTGTTGTTTTTTTATTTTATCTTCACGCCAGTCAATGCTTTCCGCATTTAATAGCAAACAGAAGGTAGGTTTTAGAAGATGAATTTTTGAGAATACCCCCGTTTTCGTGTAAATAGCGGTAAAACCATTTATGAAAAATTACCATCATTCACCGTGTAATTGAGCAGCCGCGATGTGCACATTTTTGTCTTCGATTCATTATTCCATAGAACAAATCTTTCTTCCAAAAATTTAGATGAATTATTTAAAATATATATCACTCAACTTTACCAAAAAAATACAAATCAATACATTATTTAATCTATATATAGCCAAGGGTATGAAGCAAGACATAGGTGCCCGCCTACAACTAGTGAACCTCAAAACAAATTATGTCAGCGGGTTTGAAAAAGAACCAAAGGAAAGTGGCCAGGGAACAATGAATTTTTGTCTTGCTTTACTTCATGGTCGTTTGCTATTATTAGGAATGGAGGGAGGAAAGGACTGCTGGCTCTTCCCACACTTCAAAGTCTCTTGTAGAGTGCGACGGAGAAGAGAGAGAGAGAGAATATTTTAGCCGGTTTACCCCTAGGCTATTACAGTGACACTTTCTGGTGTAGGAGAACACAAGCGATCCTAGCGGCGAGATATTTTCTACTAATCTAAGCTCGTCAGTTTTTTTTAGCTGGGCTGGCGACTTCTTGTAGTATATATACATTCAACGCTACCACTAACTCGACTATTGTACTCGGAGAGACAGCAATTCTTAGCTTGTCTTTCTCACGAGGAATATTTTGCTAGTGAGTTGTTTTAAAGAATTCTCACTTGGAAGCGCTGTTATCACTGGACATTTTAAGTTCTACCTGACTCGAGGAGCGCAACAAATCTCCCGTAAGGCTGTGTATCTGTTATTTCTTTGTCTGTGTCCAAGGGGGATGATTGTAGCAGTGATGCCAAATTCCCCATCCCCCACTTCCTTTCACTTCACAATGATGATTTTGAAACAGACGAAAACATGAAGGAAATGCTCACAATATGTTGATGTCCCTAACAAAGTTATTAATGCTGGTTCGCTAATGCATAAAGGCATAAATATTTGGCCAAAGATGAAATCAGATTTCTTCAAACATTTAACTCCCTAACTACTAATAATATAAAACAAATTCTTTCAAACATTAATTTGTGTGAAATTTAGTAGATGTTATATATGTGTATGTTTGAAACCTGTAATTAGCTAGCTTTTAAATAGCTGATTTCTTCAAAATAGCTTCAGTCTTCGAATAAGTCTGCTATTTAAACATTTTAATACATTAAACTTAACCTTATCATGAACCAAAGTGCAATGTATACATTTAGCATTTTTATTTTAACATACAAAAAATAAATAAAAAATAGTACCCTCTGCTAAACTATTTATTTTCTTGTTGACACAGATTTTTTATATCACCTAAATTATTTAATCCCTTGATCTTAGTTAAGATGAATAAAACTCTAATAGCTTCTAGTGCGGTGGTTCCCAACCACTTTAGAACTGTGACCAATTTTGTTGATAAGGACCAACTTTTTTGGCCCGTGTAGTTGTAATTAATATGAGAAAAGAAGAATTTTTTCGTGTGTGTTTTTTCACTTTCCCATTTTTTCATAACTTTACATTTTCATATACATTCGAAACTCTCATATACCAAACATTTTTCTTGACCCACCAAAAATTGTTTTGTGACCTACAGTTAGGTAACCACTGTTCTAGAGGCATTCATTGTTCATGTTTTTTTTTCACCATAGGCTGTTGGGGTCACGTTATTTCCAAGTTGGTTTGGCTTAACTTCTACCATGCTATCAAGCTTAAGCCTAAACAATTATTTTGTAATGTTGCCATATTCATCATAGAAACGCTCGGTTAGAGGATTATATATTGAATTAAACACGGGAGGTTCTTTAATGATTATTTATTACTGATCAATGCGTGGGATGATAAATAATACGTTCCACCTGAAATTATTTTATCACAGAATTTGTAACAAGGAATAAATGGAAAGAGAATCTTTCTTCTGGTGTTAAATTAAATAATAATAATAATATATTTTTGGTTGGTACGCTAGTCTTTCTCTGTGTAACGGCGAATGTTGGGAGTCATAATTCAAGTTCTAGAGTATTTATAATGTGAATTGTATCCTCAAAAATAAATGGTATTTTTAAATAAAATCATTCGATGTAAATAAAACAAATATAATATAGATATATTTATGTATGTGCCTATATCCCAAATAACTTGAACCATAAAC